>WUAW01001102.1:21911-46837 GCA_017165845.1 Thaumetopoea pityocampa | reverse complement strand
TATATATATAGTAAGTCAATGTTGAAAAAATGCAGTTAGTCCGCTCTGTCTCTCATGGCCTCAAATGGCAGTGGAGAACTTTTTTCGCATGAACAAAGTCGCGGGCACATATAGTGTATTAAATGCACTTTTGTCTTGTAGTAGCAGCAACTTGGCTACTGGAATATTAACTTAGTTGTTACTCGCTCCTTATACGGTACGGTTAATTTTTTTTTGTTTTGTATAGGGCTGCAAGCGTTTATCTTTTTATAGGAATATTCCGGCGCACACGCGCCGGAATCACGCGGAGTCTGGAATCCATTACCAGTCCATTTCCAGTCAAAATTATTTATTGTGATTTAAAACAAATAAGTTCAATATTCCCGCTGTGTCTCTTTATTTATAGGTTCTAACAGCGAAAGTAAGTTTTAACAATAGGGATAACCTAATAAATGTGTTTTAATTTTAGTTATTTATGTCGTAACAAAAAACTTTATCACTGAATTAAAAAAAAGTGAGATATTAGACAATCAACTTAAGAGTGAATAGGTTTTTTATTAAGCTACGTGCATTTACTACGTGCTAAGTATAATACATTTACCACCCTAGATTACATCGCTGCTTACCATCAGGTGGGAGACTGTAGTCAAGTACTGGCTAAAATATGATAAAAAAAAATTATGTAAGCAAGACAAGCTGTATTACAGTGTGTTGTTGAGACCAACCGAAACCCACTGTTTGGACGTACTTCCCGAAACACGAAGAAGTCATGGTAATAATAACGTGCAAGGCTTTTTTTTCAAATACCGTGTACCATAGTATTTTTATTGATAGTTTTTTTTATCGTTTGAATAAAGAATTCGTTATTTTGAAAAATATCTTATTGTCCTTAAGTGGGCAAAGCACACTGAAGTACTTCGACACTATGGGGTCTTTTGTACTGCCTTAGTTACTCTTACTCTTAGTGCTTCGTCATAAAATTTTTTGTATAAATATATTACGGGATTTTGGATTTTGGTTTCTAAAAAAAATAATTCTCTGGTTTGGAGTATACTAAGCTTAGAAGATCCATCCGCCTTCCAGCCAATGCATCGTAGCTATTTCCATTTTCGCCTCAATGGTGGTAATACTGCGGTAACAGAACTTCACTAAATTTAGTCTGTCCCTATATTTTTTAATGTTAAACGCCAAAACGAGATAGCTACAATTTTGGTGCTGTCAGTTTTGTTTAGACACGTCAAAATTAAGAGATTTAGACGCGACCTCGGAACATACCAACTAAAGATACGCAAAAACGCGATATTTTTTGTACTGTTTAACAGAAATGATAAACAGTACAAAAAATGATACTCGATAAAAATGTTTTTCTACCTCGTTTTGGTGCTTGGCATTAGAAAAAATTAAGGAGTCTAGTTTAAGTAGAGAATTTAGTTTAAGTTGTGTTACGTCAGAATTGATAGCATTATCGACATGCTCTGGTGTTGGAAAGATTCATCCTGTATGTAGTGACTTGTAAGCTTTTCTATAAAACAACGTATTTTTTTATATAAGCAGTTTTCAGTTTATATATGTAAATCAATCTTCTATTTCCTAACTAACATTATAAGTACCAATGTGAGTTTGTTTGTCCTTTATGCTGTCACGCCTTAACTACTTGATTGAGTATGACCGGTTGTTTATCGTGAAATTTTATACACAATGCCAAGAGGATAGAGAAAGATATAGAGTAGACCTTAATAAAAGTATCTTAAAAAAAACTGTTACCAAGGGATAGAACGAGTATTTAAAGACATCAACGCGATTGAAGCCGCGGGTAAAAGCTAGTATTTTATAATTCCCATTAGAGCCCATTTGTATAGCGACAGGAGAGCGATTTGCAAATATTTGTGAACATTCAACATAGTATTTATATACTAATAACCAGTGGAAAATTGCTATAAGTGAAGACTACATGCGCTGAACTTATCAGTGCGTAGAAAATTATTATTGTTGTGGCGATCTACTTCATACATAGTACCACATATCCTCAACATATGGCGCAGGATTAAAGTAACAACATTAGAAGTCTGGTCACGCGCATGAAGTCTAATAACGACTTAGCTTATTATATATAACGTCCCGACATCTACTGTAGGGGGCAGTGATAGGCCCCGCCAGACATAACACCCGTCTGACCGGAAGATCTTCCCTTTTCCGATACTGCCACTATAATTGATGACGTAATCATCAACGTCATCAGGGGTCAAAAACTTCACGCTATATTGTTATCAATGTAACGAAATTTACTGCTATAATTAGCCTTCGTCAACAATAGGTATTTTAAATTAATGATTATTTCCATCATCATCATAGCCATCCATGTCCATTACTGGACATAGGCCTTCTCTAATGATCCCCACAGTAAGCGAATATCAGCCGCCTACATCCACCATATGCCCGCGACCTTCACCAGATCATCGGATCACTTAGTTGGGGGTCGACTTTCATTACGCTTTCCGGTTCGAGGTCGCCATTCCAAAACTAAAGTACGTTGGAGTCCTAAAGAACCCCAACGTCCATCGAAGCGGTTCTGCGAGCAATGTGCCCTGCCCTCTACCACTTCAGCTTTGTAATCTTTTGAGCCACAGCGGCGACCTACCTTCATTACTCCTAAAATTAATAATTAGTTTGATTTAGACTAGGAGATATATATCTCTTTTAATATGTCCATATTTCTAATATATGTATGTACATATTTTAGAAATCTAACGATAAATGCAATCATGATACGAAAATCACACATATATACAACATCTTTTAAACATTTTTAAAACAATTTTATATTTTATTAGTTATTTAATAATTTATTCATTAATTTATGCATGGGATGTTGAATTCAACACCAATGTAATAAAAAGTGCATTTGACTATCTCCCTGTTATTTAATTAGGTCATTAGTCCATCTAGTTAGGGATTGATCTACATCACTGCCGAGTTGCCAATTAGTCGAAATATCAAAACATACAAGATGAAAAATTCAAAAACAATTAAAGCACGGTTTTAATACGTTATATTCAAGTTTTTATTATATTTTGACTACTAGTGACGAGGTAGATAAAAATGTTATTTTGACCAAAAATGTCACTAGTAAGTTTTACCTTCGAACTGAAAGTAATAAATATATAACCTACTTATATTACTGAAGAAAATCTCAATACGTACGTATATTTTACATAAGTACATATATTAATTAATATATACCAACATATGTATATTTTGGCTATTGGTAGATAATATCACCTAATGATTTGGGCATTAAATCGACAATAATAACTACATTAAAATCCTATATATATTTCTGAAAAAAAAAACCATACGTACGTATGCATATTTTGACATACGTGTAATAATTAATAAGTACCGACGTATATTTTATATATTGATAACCAAGTATCTAAAAATGTTATTTTGACTCAAAATATCACTGAGTTTTACGTCGACAATAATACGTACGTTTACGTTATTAAGTGTCACTTATTGAGTTTTACATTTAAAAAGATGTGAAAAAAATCAAATTAAAAATCTATTAATTATTTTAAGTATTTTCTGTATCTAAATTAAAAAAAAAAAAATATTAGTCGGCTAACAGAATAAGTTAATTATTATTAGTTGAACGGTTCATTCGTCGTTGTAAGTCGGCACCTACGTGTACAGCGCGTGTATATTGTTAGCGTGAAGTACCACCAGGTATTTGCATGTGCTCGTTAACGCATCGCAGGCCGAATGACACGCGTCCGTCGCACTGATTGTTCCCACTGTTAGTCGCTGTTACCGGTGAACTGTAACTGCGCTGCGAACGATAAAATTTGACATGTCTCCACTGGAATTACGAGGTATAGGAGAATTACGAGAATTTAAAGATATAACCGTGTATTACGGCGATTATACGTACTATTGATTAGCATAATAGGGCACTAAAGTTTCATTATATCTACATTTATTAACGCCTAAAAACTTGATTTTGGTTAGTTATATCTGTGTGATAGTCTAGCGGTATGTTACTGTACAGGTCAAGTCTTTGATTTAGAGTTAGAATATGCCCTAATATATTTTAATTCATATTTTTTTTTATCTCCAGTCCATATTCGTCTTCATTACAGGGACACCCTATCCACCCCTAATCAGGAGGGAGATTTAGCCGTACCTCGCTGGCCTGGTACAAGTTGGTAGACTTCAGTCACCCATGCGAGCAGGCATTTCCTCATGATGTTCTCCTTCTCCGTTGAGTAGATTGATGTCTACAATGCAGACCTTACAAATCCAAATCATGTGAGTATTAATAATTTTCACTCGCTTCAAACGACATAGGAAAATATTGTAAGCTAATTTATATATTATCTGTGAGATTTTTTTTTGATACCAAAAGTGGTCTATATCGACCCCCAGGGGTCGACGATAACCTGCAAGGGGTCCACGCTAACTGTCAAAAACACATTTGAGGTTAATAAATTTACAAAAAATTTTGGGGGTTTGGGGGTCTACCCAAAAGTACAAAAACATCACAAGTGGTGTACAAGACAAAAAAGTTTGAGGACCTCTGGACTAAACCCTCTCATTTTGGGATGAGACCGGTGCCCTGTAATGAGATAGTAATACAATAATTATACCTTTGTTATGTTTACTTCCCTCATAATGTAAAAATGTACCACTGTTCATTTCTAATTTTCTCTGTTTGCTAATTTTTGATGTCACGGCTACACAAATAAACTAATTGTGTTGAAATTAGGCAGACAAGTAATTAGTAAATCGAGAAATAGTAATAAGCTTAAATTCCTATCATCAATGTCTTTACTATAACCATTTTACCAATGCGTGTGAGGTTGTGGGATTTAACTAGTTATATAAATCAGATGTCCCCAAACTTTTTTATCTAGTCGATCACTAGCCATGTTTTTCGATTTGGGTAAACTCTTTGCTTAGCTAATATTTAATTTTCTGCAAATTCATCAACATTACTAGTGTCTTTGACAGCTGGTACACTGCTACCCATTTTGCAAGATTTAAATTTCTGACTGTAGTGAAGTCATCGTCAATCCAATGATAGATACTCAAAGGGGGTCAATATTAGACCCTCTTGGTATCAGCGCTATAGATTAATTTCACAATCATTGCATGGTGTGTTTCGAAAAATGTTTTTTTTTTTGTTTTAACTATTATTACTCGTATTACAAGGGCTTTTAATTCTTTGGATTTTATCAGCCCCATCATTACCTTATGTCGCTTAAATCAATTTCTATTATAATGTTTATAAAGAAAAAGAAATTGAGAAATTTTTACTCTTTCAATATAATACAGTTTTGTTAAAAATTCAAAATGTGCGTAAACATTTATCACATTTATAATAATGGACTACAAAAGTTTTTACTACTATTTAAATGCTGATTAAATGAAATTCAATACAAATTTATATAAATTGTATATCAAATAGAACTAATTCAATTTAAAGTAAATTAATTTCTGTCATAAGGTTGTCGTTGGAAAACGTTTTTAAATGTGTACGTTTAATTACCACTAAGTAGTCGACTGCTAACGCACTACCATTTAGAACCAGAAAGACTTGTATAAATAACCGCATGGGGCAGAGGCCGAAAGGCTTGTTTACATATTACTCTAATTAATATACAAAATTTTGTAAGCTTCCATAGTACCCGAATAACTGAATAAATATTAGGTGGCAATATATGAAGGTGAAATTCCATCTTTATTCACTATTTGTAGCATTTTCCATGACAACATACTATATGTTTGAACTACATATTTACAAACTGCGCCTGAAATATATTCACATGGAAGATAGACACCTAACGTCATCTCGGATGACAGATAGTCATTAAAACTTACTGTACAGCTATATGCAATATTAAGTGACTAATATGAATGTCATGAATACCGCTTTTTGTGCAATGGCACGTCCTACTATCAGTTACATGTAATATCGATGTTATTGTTTTGGATTTCAATTGCCTTTTTGGTAATAAAGATATTCCTGCACAGTGTCAGATTTCTCATAGTATGTACTACCACATATTGGAAAAGGCTCTGTGTTCGCATCGTTCTTCGATACCATTCTGTTCTTCGCTCTTTCAAGCATTACTCAGGTGGTATATTGGAGCCTACCCCCACGCCTCGGCCATCTCTTATGTTCATGATCGACGAGGACCTCCAAATTTAAGTCGAGATGATGATGAGTTGACGAAGAAATTTTAAATTAATCTAATTAGAGTCACTTGTCGAATACCAAAGGACTATCCTCGTGAGACCGTATCATTAATCTTCAAATTAATGCTTCGATTGTATGTCAGTGTATGTCGTTTACGGCCAGTTAACCACACTCAAGGCGCGAAAACCCGCGGTCCGCCTTAACAGCCAATAAACATTTTATGGTATTATTGAATGTATATTAGCTTTTGTTTTCTCATGATTTTGAATGATTTAAATATCATCCCAACTTATGACAGATATTAATAATCAATTTAAGGATTCATTTTGGAGAGTGTGCACAGGAATTACACGATATAGTTCCTCCAGCTCCCTTCCATCATCGGACGACTAGACGTACAGCGGGTTATCATCCCTACCTGGTTGATGTTCCGACCATCCGTACTAAACGTTTTGCTTCTTTGTTCCTAATGCGTACGGTCAAGGACTGGAATAGTCTGCCGGCGTCAGTGTTTCCCCCCGATTACAATGTGGACGTTTTCAAGAAAAGAGTGAACAGGTTTCTACTAGGCTAGTGCGCTCTACTACCTAAGACTACATCGCCACTTACCATCAGGTGGGATTGTAGTCAAATGCTAGCTTATTACAATTTAAAAAAAGCCGATATCTATAGTTTTAGCAACAAAAATGTCAACATTTAATGGTATTTCAGTAAAAGTTGTTAAATATAAGAATGCTTTACATCAATTTGCTCAATTATTATGTCACACTACTTGTTCCTAATAGTTCCTTTGAGACGTTATTAATAACGGTTGTAATTATTTGCAATATGGAGATGTATAATTTATATTGTTAAATTGTTTTTTTTATTCACTAACAGAAATTGAAAATTACCTATGAACTTTTCGTTCTATATCGAGAAAGAAAAACGTTTTTTTTATATATGTTTAATAAATGGAAGTATATGTTTTTGGAAGTTCAATGAATTTTTTTACTAAAATAAAAATCTAAAAGAAAGCATAAACAAATATTTGAAGATGAATTTGACTGCTTCGTCGGATTTGAATTTTTTCCTAATAAGAGGTTATTGAAATTCCGAAAAATCGAAAATCTTTTGGAATAAGATCTGAAAAGTACGGAGAGTATTGAAGAATTTCCAGCCGCAGCTCCTCTAATTTAGTTGTCGTTTGTTGTTATATATGTTGTCGAACGTTGTCCTGAAGTAGCAATAGGCAAGAACATTTGAGCACTCCCGGTTGTTGAATGGCAAGCTTTTCTATCATTATTTGCAACTTTTATCAATAAATATCCGCAATAATTCTGTGGCCGAATCTCAAGAAGCTTTAGTGGATACCACCAGCACAGGTACACTAAATACTCACTGGTTTTTCTCTTTTACGTTAATTTTCGCTTGATGCAAATTTTGACCATTTTCCAAAATTTAGTCATTGTAAACATTTTCAATAATCACATCTCCTTACTATTTAGTATCCCCTCATTATTTTACCGATTGAGTAACAACACGCAATACTTGATGCGTATTTTTCGAGATTTCCGTCTTTTCAATTTGATACAAATGAATTATGATTGTTTTAACACTTAAAGCGAAGCCTACTGCTATCATTAACGTAGTTCGTAATGAATTCACTTAAGCTCAAGTTGCTCATGAGGCACAGTATTTAAATAAAAATTGTCAACGCGGAACCGTAGGAAACAAAAGCACACCGTGCTTCCATTAGCGGTGGCTGGTCCGAATACATAATTGATTCTTTGAGATTTATCTGTCGCTTTGATACTTTGACGATTAATATTGAACGCGATATTTTAACCTCTCTATAATCGTGAACACAACGATGTCAGAGAAAAATCAGATGACCCAGAAACCAACGAATAACTAATTTCGAAACAGAACTTTGCTTATTAATATTTAATTTTAAATAAATTTGAATTTGGATTTATAAATCAAACAAAAAATATTTGTGTTCAAATGTGTTAATATTAAGAATCGGTAATTTCATAGATAATAATTTATACCGAATATTATGAATTTATATATGATATAATAGTATCAAACCCGCAGTTCCCTTTTGAGGACAAATTATATTCAGAAAAGTCTGAGAGAGAGAGAATCATCGTTTTTGAATAAACGTGATTGTTTCTATAGAAGTATAGAATAATCGCGAATCGCCAAAAATACTGAAAAGGAAAAGAAAGATAACACGATACAGCTAAATTCTTACTAAAATAAATACTTTTGAATAACATATCTTAAATGGTCAAAATCAAATCAGGTTGAATGATTTTGAGCTAAGGATGACATGAGAAAAATTCAATTACTCCACTTAAATAGCACTGGTGAAAGGTTAATGTTCCCGTTTTACGGTCTCATTTAAACTCCGACTTTTATAGGCCATCTTCAAAATGTTACTGTTCCCTAAATTTAGTGAAGATACGATCACAAATTGATCCATCCAACGATATACGGGCGCGCATATTTAAATAACTATACAACTTATTATGTATCGATACTAGAGCCATTTTAGTGTTGGTTACACACATATCTGTATTCCATTAATGCGCCGTTTAGCGTATTCACAACGAATCTAATTTGAATCAATTTATTACTAATACCGTGATAAAACGAAATAGTAATTAGTATAAATTACAAACGAATGTCACCCAGATAATAAATTTACGAAAGTAATTTATACGAACACATAGTTACAGCACATGGTCACCGTAACTTGAAAAACAATATAATACATAGTTAGAATTGACATACATACATACATACATATACTCACGTCGATGTCCCATAAGGGTAGGCAGAGACCATAGTACATACTACATACATACATACAGTCACGCCTCTTTCCCACGGCTACGATCGTTCAATGTAGCAAAGTAGCTATCCGCCGCCCATATTTGCCCCCGCGGGCAACGAGACATGTCTGGTGGCGAACCACGACGCCTCCATTTTATAAGTTAGAATAGAATAGAGTTTATTTTACAACAGTTTAACACATTTTAGTAAAGGTATTATATTACAATAAACTAAAGTTTGTATGGGGTGGTCTTGTCGCACACTGCAATTTCTTCCAGACAACCTTCGTGTGGACAGGATTGTATAAACATTGATGGCCATCAAAAATTCCACAATTAAGTATTAAATAGCTTGAATAAATAATAACAATAATAATACAGTCAAAAAATTGTGCTGGAGTGTTAGCTACGTCGCGCGGCTCTCGCGTGCATTATTTCTCTCATTGTGCAAACGTTTAAAGTTTCCAAGACCAAGTGTCTCTTGGTAGCAAGATATCTCCTGAAGATGTTTAACAAACACCACTGTCCCGCTGTGTTTGTTACCACAACCAGAACAGTGGTCGGTCGTTGACGACTTTATAGTTGACTCAACGAGACCGTTTATCGTCAAAGATAAAGTAGTTTATAAAACAGTCCAAATTTCGACTAGTTTACATCGTGACCGTGAACTTCTCGGGAATATTCGGCCGCGTTCGGGACTCACTCGTTGAAGCGATCAAGACAATGCATGCTGTTCATTGTAAACCAGTTTATCAGTGAACAGTAAACTAGTCTATGCGTTCACGGTAAAGAAACAGCCTAAGAAAATTGTTCGTTCAATCAACACTCACGACTAAACCAGAGCCTAGAATAGGAGGGCTGTTGGGAATTTAGGGCCGCCATCTTGGTGTGTTAGTCTATTAAGGCTATTTGTCATAATCACTGCGCTTGATAAACAAATTAGAGAACAAAGTGTGAGTCACGTAGCGTCGGCGAAGTTCATATTCGTCCCCACTACAGGGGCAGGGACCACCCCTGATTAGAATAGTATTTAGTATACATACATACATACTCTCACGCCGGTATCCCACAAAGGTAGGCAGAGACCACAGTTTGCCACATACTAGGAGCCTGACACACCTCTCTCGCTTCATCCACATCCATACATCTTCTCATACACTTTCGTCGATTAAGGGTGCTACGAACTTGGCCTTTTTGGAACAAGTTGTTGATACTGTTAAAGTAAGTTTTTCCTAGGCGCCCTCTTCCAACACTTCCACTCACATTTGCCCGGTATATTCCGGTATATTTAATAGAATTTAATAATAGTTTAACGGAATTAATGAATTTTATAATTTTTGCCGTTTGGCGTCGGCGTAATAACAACGTCACTCCATCTCTTCCGCTGGTTGCTGTGAGAACCAACTAATGGATGTACCGAGATAACGAGCAGCAGCTCCAAGACGCCTGCCAAGCCTGGAGATTATAGTAAGTCTCCCTTTTTAAGGAGGAGTCCAGCAGTGGATTTTAATGGGCTGGTGAAGAACAAGATTTAATGTATTTAAAGTATTAACTAAGTACTATATTAGTAATATTACAATGTGGCAACTATATTGCATTACTGGTAACATACAACACTGAACTAAGGCAGATATATGAACTACTAGCTTTTGCTCGCGGTTTTACTCCCGTAAATGTCGGTTTTCCACTACACGGAAAATCTCGGAATAATCATAGATTTATATAAAAAGACATAAAACCACTTTTACTTGAGCTCTAGTACCTTAAAGGCGGCTACTAAAACAGAGATTAAGCTGTATCTTCAATTCTATTAGACCGATTTTGATGAAACATACCGTATTATTTAAATCGAAACAATATCTTTAAAACTGTAATAGTTAACCAAAATCTACCAGATGATTTTTTCGTGAAGCCAGAACAAACAAACAAATATCGACGGATTTGGTTTCAGAAGCCCTTAATTAGTCGATCTGAGTAGTTTGTTCTTTAAACTACTCAGATCGAAAAATCATAGATATTTGATTTTTGAAAATATGACATTTAACAATTTTATAATAGTAACATAGATAAATATTCACAAAAATCCGAGACTACAAAATTAATATCCTCCAAGCAAGCGCCCAAGGACCGCCTACATAGAGGCTCTCTAACGAAATTACACACTCATTAGTTCAACGAAATGTTTGTTTGTTTTTTATAACAACTGGCGCCGAAAGCGCAGCGTTAAACTAACAGAATTAGTCACAGTCAAAATGAAATTGATTTAAGTTTATGGCCTCATAGAACAGGATGCTATTTTTTCTATTGAATCGACACTGTATGGATTTCGGCTGCACGAGTCGATTAATTAGTCCGCGTTAGTTATTTATAGAGTTAAGTGTAATAAATCGCCAAATCATCATCATCAACAGCCCTTGGCGGTCCACTGCTGGACATGGGCCTCATTGAAAAGGGGGAATTTGCCATATTGTCCACACTTGCCAAGGGTCTTGGAGATCGCAGTAGATTTTGATTGAATAATAGTATATTGCTGCTACCCATTACCCTGGTACATCTTTTAGCTGGTTCTTACAGCACCCACGGGAAGATATGGAGTGACGCTATTATTATGCCGGCGTCACACAGCATCGCCATATCGCTCCTCCAATAGAATAATGACGTAATTGCAAAAAAGTTAAAATTTTATTTTGTGTTTCATTTGGATGATTTGTTGTTTAATATGGATTTTTTTTGAGAATGCTCAAATTATTATTATTTGTTGGATAGATTTTTTGTCCATAATTTTTGAAAATAATATCGCTCATCCAATAGAATAATGAGGTAATTGCAAAAAAGTTAAAATTTTATTTTGTGTTTAATTTGGATGATGTGTTGTTTAACATGGATTTTTTTTCGAGAATGCTCAAATTATTAATAAAAATCTATAAATAAATTATGAAAAATCATGCTAATTGATATGATTTATAAAATGGGTATAATCCAATTTTAATGGGTATAATAAAGCGATAATGGAACACGGTGAAGTTTTCTTCGTCAGGTATCCGGTAAAATTCTTTTGCTCTCCTTCTGAAGAACCCACTTCGTGAAGGATTCCTCTGCTTTGAATAAAATGCATTAACACATAATAACAATACTCTTCTTCATAAAAAGTGAGTTTTATTATTAAAAATGGAACCATTTGTCTTACGGAATCGGACAATTAACAAAATAACTAAACTGATCACCAAGATAAAATGACGGTTAAATATCGATAGAGATCTGAGACAGATCGTAGATAGTATAATAGTTTTCTATTAACGGAAATTATGAGAAAAATCTCTTCATTACATTTAAATAACATGTTAAATTTTCATTCAAGTAACGAGTAGTGGGCATGTTTATTTAAACTGTTCACGCCAAGGTATTAATCTAAAAGAATAAGTTATCTTAACATTCTATAAACATAGCTTAAGGTGAATATATTCGTGTGTATGTGTATAAATATCCAGTAATGAAGGGTGGATTCATATCACTAGAGGAGTTTCCACTATAGACATACATATTAGATATCATACAGTCATCTTTAATCAGATGTTGAACTGTTAATTTTTAGCTCTTATATCTCTACTATTATAAAGGCGAAAACAGATTTGTTCGCTTGTTCACAGTACAGTATATATGCAGGTGGCTATGGACCGGTCGCATGGATTCGATTGGAGAGGCCTATGTTCAGCAGTGGACAGCTACAAGCTAAAATGATGATGATGATGATATATTAAAATTGTTGTCAAAGTTTTGTAAATCAAAGAAATTACTAAAAACTACTCAGGTCGACTAACTGAGGGCTTCTAAAACCAAATCCGTCGATATTTGTTTGTTTGTTCGAGCTTCACGCAAAGACCAGTGGGATAGATTTTGGTCAAACTGCGGCATGTTTCATCAAAATCGGTACGTAGAATTGAAGAAACAGCTTGATACCTGTTTTACTAGCCGCGGCTATGGTACGAGAGCTCTAGTAAAAGTGGTTAGTAGACTTTTTATATAAATCTATAATTGTTTCAGGAATGTCCCATACAACGCAAAACTGATATTCACGCGGGTGGAGCCGCAGGCAAAAGCTAATAGACTTTTAAAATTGTAATTACATAATGCATAAACTTACATAGAACCATTGAATCATATCAGTATTAAAATATACCGTAAAATATTTACGTTGATCTATCAGTTGGTAACTGACGGCGAGTTTTGCATAATTTCAAAACCAGTTAATTGTCTAGGAAAATAAAATTTTTGTGGGATGATCACCTTATCCTCCTCCTGATTAGGGGAAGTCCGTGCCGTTATGTGTATCACAGTAGATTTTGATTCTATAATAGGATAACGCTAAGCGATATACCAGGATGATGGGCAGTTTAACCCATATCATCATTATCCCCAGTCCATATTCGTCTCCACTACAGGGGCACGGACGTCCCCTGATCAGGAGAGGAATTAGGCCCTAATCTAGCACGCTGGTCTAGTGCGGGTTGATAGACACACACCCATGCAGACTGCAGGTTTTCTCACTTCTCACGAAGTTACCTTCTTAGTTAAGTACAATGGTGTACACAACGTAGATCGTACATGAATTAGAAGTAAATCAATGGTACCGAACTTGGATCAAACCTACAAGCTTATGATCGCAAGCCATGTCTGCTACCACAACACCACCAATGTACTTTTAATCCATAGATTTAATCCATAGATCTGCCCAAATACTGCCCTAGCCAGTGGTCAGTCTACAATCTTCTCGAACAGAAAACATCCCTGTATAATCCAATATACATGGTATAAATGATTTCTCATTGAGGACACGAGTGATTGTCGTGGTTACGTCGACAGATGAATAAGTGCGTGTTGATTGGAATTTTAATGCGCCTTAATAGGCGGGACAATGACGAAATTGTCCACGACGGAGATTTAATCGTTCCTATGCACTGATAAGGTCCGATCGCCGGCAGTTTCAAAGGCAAATTGCGGACAGGCTGGATGACACTGAACCGGTGGTCTACGTCAAAGCAGAAGTCGTCGACAATCTTTACGTCAAAGCTGCATTGAAAATGTAAGAGACTACTAAACAAGTAATAAAAAATATCATGTTTTCATCGTGTTTAATAGATATGAGACTGTAATTGAAATAATATATTATATGATTCGGGTACAAATATTTGTGCTCATCACAAAAAGTTTGTCCCTACCAGGCTTCGAACCCGGGAGAAATTGGCACAGAAAGCAGTGTCGCTGCCACTGAACCAATCAGTTGTTAAATAACTAACAAATTATACATGAAATAATAATTCACACGCATTAATTCATAATTTCAACGCATACCCCTCGTAGTTCACACAATAGCGAAAGTGAAAAATGACAACGATATTGTACAGATCGAATTAGAATGACCATTAATGTGTCGAACGAGATAGTATTATAGGTGATTATATAATGAGGAAATATGGCAGAAGTGGCAGAAAAGGCAAGATTTCCTGGCCAGACGAGTGTTATGTTTGGCAAGTCATGCTCCTACTATAACTGTTACTAAAACATACACATACTAATTATACGCAAATAGCACAAACGTACTTGTTACTATTTGTTTTAATTACATAACACAGTCTGCGGTTGTCAGCACCAAAAGAAAGCTTGGAGGAGGCTTGAAACAGAGACTTGTATTAAAAATTAATATGAAATATTAAACACCTCCAACCGCTTATATCGGCCTGTCTTATATATTGTCAATTTTACTTTTTTCCACCGTGATTCAGCTTTATATGATATGGTCGAATTTTTTAAATTGCGCCATCTGTCGAGTGTGTGGAATTATGCAGCAAAGAAGGTTGTTACAATATAATGGTTGGTAGGAGGTAACTTTGTCTGATAATCGAGTCTCAAGGAGGTTGTGAAGCCAATGCTAAAGCCAATAGGTTATTGAAGTTCTTGAAGACTGAGCAATATGTAAGATATTCGGTAGAAAAACGAAATTTGAATTTAAACAAAAGAAGAAACCTACATAGTCGGGGCCGAAGTAATACTACACGTAACCTTCAGCTTTACTCGCAATAACATTAGTGATGGTGGCGATGATGCTGTTTTTGTTGTTTTTTTATACACCGATGTTATTATTGTTATTGATGATGATGATAATAATAACGATGGCTATGATGATAGTGGTGGTGGTGATATTAATTTATAGTCTATGTCCGTCATATAGTATCACATCAAGCTACCAAAACTTGTGAAGTGGTTGTATTGACAGGGAGATAAACGCAAATTTGCTTTTATTACCCGACTGCGCCAGAGGGAGGTATATGTTTTTCGTGTGTATGTTTATCTGTAGCCTAAACGGCTCGATAGATTTTAGCATGAGAGGTGTCGTTAGATTCGTCTTAACTGTGAGAGTGACACTGGGTATATCAAAATTATAAAGTTTACATTTTTCACGCAGTCGGGATTTTTTTTTCAATAATGTTTTTATTGTATTAATATTTATCGATTTGATCTTATAAGATTATAACTAAACATATATAGTTATAACTAAACAGTTTAAACAGAGCTAAGATCCATCAGATACAATAAACATGTTTGTAGAGTTGTTAATAAATATACCCGTTCAATCACATCATGCGTGGGAATCTACGAACACGGATACTGCTATTAACCCTTAATTGTGGGTAGCTTAGTACCCTCGCGAGGGTTCCTCTATGTAAACACGGCACGGATATTTATTTCCGTGAACGACCATAATGACTAAACGATTTATCAGACTGGCAAATCATCATGTGACACACTGAACGTGAGAATTTGTTGCTTAAAAGCAACGATTAGTAAGCTCACTTGGAAAACCATAAAAATCTAAACTTTACAATAATAAACTGAATGTCTAAACAAACTAAATAACTAAGCAAACTAAATAAACTAAACAATGAACATGAAAACCCTTGGACTGCGAGCGATTCAATGTTGTACTTCTATAGTAAAAGGTATGGGTAACTCAAAGAGCTATATCTATTTTGATAACCAATAATCGATCGCTATCAATGTTCTTCCTTAACGAGTAGTATTAGCCGTAAAAAGCCCTATGCAGTCGAGTTTACGTTTTGAAAGTGCGATTTAGTTTTGATGCACACTACAATCAACGCCATTTATTGCGAACAAACAACATTAATATTTTATACGTTTAAACAACCCTTATGATTATTGTCAAAAGCCATTTTGAAACACAACATGCTGTTTTTTGGCTTCATAGTCATTATCAGCGTTTGGAACTCCACTGCTGGACATGGACTTCCTCCTTAAAAAAAGAGGGATTCTCCATAATCTCCACGCCTGGCAGGTGTCTTGGAGATCAACACAGATTTTGATAGTATAATAAGATAACGCTATCTCCATTATCCTGGTACATCTCTAAGCTTATGGTATGGTAGAGTGATGGTATTATCATGCTGGTGCCACATAGCAATATGTTGGCATAATATATAATTTGTTGGCTTATGGCTACCTAATCTAAGGAAATTCTAAGATCCGTTTTCCTCGATACATTTTATTACGCGTCTTATCACTCCAGATGGCGCGCCCATGAGAGTCATTCGGTTTCAGATCCAGGCGGCTTGGCGTATTTCGATCCTAAAGGAACTTTATTCAATAGAAGATATGTATACAGGTTATCTCAGGATTTCTTTAATTCTCATCCCCAGTTCGTATTCATCCCCACTACAGGGGTATAAACCTCTCCTTACGAGGGGGATTACGCCGTAGTCTACCCGGTTGACCTAATGCGAGTTGATACACTTCACGCGCCCATGCAGATCTCCTCACAAAGTTTTCCTTCTCCGTTAATTACATTGGTGTTTACAATGTAGACTGTATGTGAATTCGAAATAACTCAGTGGTAAGGAATCGGGATCGAACCCCCACATACCAATGCCATGTATGCCCACAATTACATTAATATCATAGCACCTAGTGGTTTACACATTTATCAATATTATTTTGATCGGTGAATTTAAAATAAAATTACCCTCAAAGGATGGTGTGAAAAGTTAATGATTTTAACAATAAGCCATGAGGTGGCTGCTAATGAAACAGGAACTCGATGTCCGTTGCTGCCTTTTGACCCTAATCGTAGTTGACAAATGTGTTGTGCGTGATTTAATGACAGTATCTGCTGAACGTGAGAACAATTTATTTCTGTCGTTTTATTTATCAACGGCCCTTAGACATAATTATATCACCTTTCAATGTTAATAAATCATCGTCATCGGAATCAACCTTTATGCTCTTCAACTACAGGGTTTCTCTCAAGATGAGAGGAGTTAGATTAGGTGGCCTAACCTAACCCCTCTGGTGGCTTCGTAGACTTCATGGACCGTCGAGAAAATCATATTCATTTTCTCATGATGTTTTCCTTTCCTATTTGGAACGAGTGGTATTTAATTAATAAATTATTAATATGATTACAATTTTGAAAAGTCCAAGGTGTATGCCTCTGATTCGAACTCTAAATTTAAGACTGCACTCATAGTCATATCACTAGGCTGTAAATGATTCTTAATAACGGATATTAATATACTTATGGCGAGCTACTTCGGTACATGTTAACACGCAACCCCAACAGATGGCGCTACTCTTGAATGACAAGATTATAATATGTGGTTAAATCACGGTGATGAAGTTTGATAGCGTTTTAGTGTATATATAATGTTCCAACATCAACCGTTGGGTCCCGCTTAACATAACACCTGTCAGATCAAAACATCTTCTCTTTTCTGATACTGCCACTCCTGCCATATTTCGACCCATAGCTGATGGCATCTCAGCGTAATCATTAACGTCATCAATAACGTCATAATTGGATACCATTCTACTGTATATTTTTACATTTCGATGACAAAAGTCTTCTTACAAATGTATCCTACCACTGTTGACATATGATGCTAAAATAATTCTTCTTGCGAATACAGTGAGTATAAATACGTGTAGAATTACTTAACCAACTTATTATTGAAGTGAACTAGCAATGAGGCCAATTATTTCTGTTGAATAAACAAAATCTAAGTGAATCAACAGCCAATGTCATTACATGAGAAAATTGCAATCGAGATTCATAGACAAACTTATAGAGACCTACATATATACCCAGATTTCAACTTAGATTTTAGTATTAACTACTAACACCAGTAAATCCATGACTTGATCTTGCACGAGTAAATCAGGAATCTCATCTGAATCTTGCATAGGCAACAATACGTAGCAATAGGCTCATCCTTTATCACAGAATCGTCAGTCATTCCAAATGTCTCTGACCACTCCTAATAGGATTAGATCGTTATTTCATACATACATACAGTCACGCCTTTTTCCCGCTGGGGTAGGCAGAGACCACTTCTTTCCACTTGTTACGAACCTGACATACATCTTTTGCTTCTTCTACTTTCATCAACGCGTTCATACATGCTCATCGGTTGTGGGTACTCATAACCTAGCCTTTCTTCAACACGACTTCTATTTGGTCGAGATACGTTCGCCTGGGTCGACCCCTACCGATTTACCCATTCAAACTCGTCTTATAAATTTGCTTCGTCAAGCAACTTTCATTTTTCTTTTTTATTTCATTTATTTATAAATATACGTGTGAAATTTTAATACAAATAATGATTATATCTGATAATAAAAAAAATAATAACAAAGCAATTCTTTCGCTGCGGCAAAGATCCAAAATGAGTTTCGTGGCCACAACTTATTCTAATTAGTTGGTACAAAGTTCCAATTAGTACGAATCGGTATCGGATGCGCCCGCCTTACCCGCGGTGGTTAACATAAACTGCACAGATAAAATTTAAACCTTTTAATGAACTCCCGGATTGGTTTATTTACTCCGAGATTAATAAATTTTCGGAGTTTCGTTTGTGGCTGCAACCGTCTTTTCGTTTGCATGCCCGAATGATACAATCAAATATTTTTGTTATTGTTTGTATGTAACGCATGCTTGCACGCGAACAAAAACATACACGCACATAGTGTTGTGTTTTTTCTTTTTTAAGTTATATTACTAGCTTTTGCCCGCGGCTCCGCCCGCGTGAACGTTGGTTTTCCGCTATACTATACGGGAAATCACGACGCAATTTATATAAACAGTCGAAGAAATATAAACAAAGAATATAAACAGTCCAAGAATCACTTTTATTGGACCTCTCGTACCATAAGGCGGCTACTAAAACAGGGATCAAGCTGTATTTTCAATTCTACTAGACCGATGAAACGTGCTCTATTATTTAAGTCGCAATAGTACCTTTAAGACTGTAATAATTTAACCAAAATCTACCTGCTAGTTTTTGCATGAAACCCGTGCAAACAAACAAACAAACAAAATTTCGACGTATTTGGTTTCAGAAGCCCTTAATTAATCGATCTGAGTAGTTTATTTTTAATTATCTTTGGTTTTTGAAAATTTGACGTTTAATAATTTCATAATAGTAATAGATATTAATCTGGTTTTCAGTATCCGGTTAATTGATACAATCCGATTTTTTGATTTTCTGTTTTCTTGTTTTTACCTAAAAGACAATTACGTTAGTACAAAATATTTGATAAATTCTGTAGTTTTTTAAGGAGAGGAGGATAAGAGAAGGTCCGTGCCCCTGTAGTGGAGCCGAATATGGACTGGGGATGATGGTAAATAATATATTTTTTACCGTGTGCGAATCAAGGTACGCCTATTTGTATGATCATTTATAATATTCTCTCCCTCTCTCTTATCTCTTTTAAAAAGACACCTACCGCATTAAGATTAATTCCTGTGTAGCGGGGACTTTACAAACATTCAAGTAACGGGAACACAGAATACCCGGACTCAGAACAACAATTTGTGGATTATACAAAATTGTTGTCCCGTGTGGGAATCGAACCCCCAACACTCGACAGCGCAGTGGACGCTTAAACCACTGCGCCATCCGTGCAATCATTAATATGGATTAGGGATGATGATATTATATAGTATTATTATCATCCCCAGTTTATATTCGTCACTAGTACAGGGGCACGTACCTCCCTTGATAGGAGGAGGATCCCTTCACGCATCCATATGAGCATGCAGATTTCCTCACGAAGTTTTCCTTCTTCGTTGAGTACATTGGTGTCTACAATGTAGACCGTACATGAATTACAAATAACTCAATGGTGCGGGACCGGGATCGAACCTACGACCATTTGATCGCAAACCGTGTCTGGCACCACTACATCACCAATACAATTTAACTATTAATATATGTATTACTATTAATCATTATATTAATAATCTGGACTCTTTTACACACATTGATCTAGTTCCAAGCTAGGATTCCTTGTATCTAAGATAAACATGCATATACAATATATATATATATATATATATATATATATATATATTCATATACATACATGTATACCTAGTACATATATACATATGTGTATATATACATAAATATATACATATACACAAAACATATTCATGACTCGGATACAAACATTTTTGTTCATCACACAAAATTTTCCCTTACCGGATTTCAAACCTGGGACTCATTGGCACAGAAAGTAGGGCCACAATGAGAATCTTGGATAAAATTATAAAAACTTCTGATAAATTAGAATTTTAGTCACAATTGGGTGAATATAAAATTATTACTGTCATTATCATGGAAGACCACGATTGGACATGGCGTCCCCCTTAAAAAATAAGGTTTTGCCATAATCTCCGCGCTTGGCAGACGTCTTGGCGATCGTAGCAAATTCTGACTGAATATCAGAACAACCTGATACATCACTTAGCTGGTTCTCATAACGTCCACGCGAAGAGTGACGATATAGCGGCACTACATAGTCACATCAATTACCAATCCAAAATGAATGGTAATTTAATGCTAAAATTAATAACGTGATTTTAATAATTGCACATAATAGTTTCGTGGTTAACTCAAATATAAAGTTAACTCGTTCAACGTCGCCACGGATCGAAAGATCGTCCGAGGGTGTGCAATAATAATCCTAATGATACCTTTAGAGAAAAGGTGTTAAAACGTTTATTGGAATACGCATAAAACATTATTAATGGCTTTTTAACAAGCCGACACCTTATGAGGTGTTAACCTAAAGTTTTTGGATCGACTTTTTCTTCGCTTAAAAAAAATCTTATCTCTGAGAATATTGTAATTCAATTATTATAATATTTTAAGGCAATCGCCCCGTTGATAGACGTTAATGCGCGGTGTGCTGTGACACCCTTGTAGTTGATATCAGATTAATGATAGCATAAATTTGATTTCACGGTCTTTAATATTAATATACGATCGCAGTGTTGTATCTGTTGAATTTTAAGATGAACCCGACGCAAAATAGTTGACTTAAAAAGAAACCAATTTTGAATATGGAATACCAAAAACCGTTACACAGAATTAACATTTTCAAACCACGGAATCCAACACTGACAAGTTGCAATCAAGGTGATGGCCAAGGATCGAAGTGCCAAAGCTTAATAACCCCCTAATCGAAGATGTTGCTACCGCTATAAAAATTCGTCGAGCTTCGAGAACCGTTGGTCCACGCCCCATGCATTTTGTGCCAATGTCGATAATTTCAGGCTAGGGTTTCGGACAAACGCTGTCCACCGGTGAATTGTGAGGGCATCGATTTATTATTGAAATCAGCCCGTCGCACGCGCAGCCTTCCTGTTCACAAAATTGGTCATAAAATTGGCGAGCGCTCGTGCCGGGCGCACCGAGTTTAACGATACAAAAAAAAAATCATATAAAAACTTATTTTTCAATTATGATAAGATATTGACATATAACGACCGGTTTATCTTTGGCTACTGTTACTTTTAAATTTCAATATTTTTTAATGATAAAAATGAAAACTATAAACTTCTTTAAGAACAAGTCGTCGTAGCCTTGTTAATAGTCGACCTTTCAAGTCCATTTTTAGGCTGTATTTTCAATGGTCAGATATTATATTGGTTATCCGTTTTAATATATATTTTAAATCTAATCTCAGCACAAAAAAAACTATGTTTTAACTAGATTGTAAATGGAAATAGTCATCGCAGGGATTGATGGAATCACCTCCGAAAGACGGTGTCATGGGTAGCTCACGTCATTAAAAGTATTTCGAAGTTCCAAAGGAAATATGTCTAATATTCCCCCGATGCGTGATCAAGAGAAAGCACACAGAAGAACTGAAAAAGTCATTATTTTAATTTCTAAGCTTGTTATATGTAAAAATATAGATGCAATTTCACTACTTCTCTTCATTCTACTACTTCTTCACTTCACAGTCCCTTTCTTATACTCGCTTTTTAAATAACTAGCCGCTAGGTGCGATTATATTACACCGCGCGGAAAGTTCAAGAAATCATAAATTAAATTTAAGAATGATTGTAACCCTTACTGCTCTGGAATTGTCCATTCTTATTCAATAGATTTGAAAATAAAACTGACAGATAATATTCTATAACTATTCGTTCAGATAAAATAAAGAAAATATTTATATTTATATATATCTTAGTTTGGGATTAGATCAATGTGTGTGGATATGTCCAGAATATTATTATTATTATTCCATGCAAAGTCACCACTGTCAGAATACACAGAAACGTTGTATTCTTTGTATCCAAAAATGTCATTTAAAGTGTACTTCTTGTAACTTGATAAGAAAAAACAATAAAAAAAATTAATATTAAACTTGATATCAATACGTGTTAACTTTAAAAATATGCAAATGATATGTGTTAAGTAACCAACCAATCTGCTAATTGTAAATAAACATCTAATGCCTAAGGCATTTTAGCCTGAAAGCTTTAGTGGGGGCGCTTGGCGCACGTGCCGGTCAGTGCGCACGCGCAGATGTATCGCGACACCTGCCTTAACGATCTACGGTCCCTTTCTCACATGTCAAACATTATATCTCGATCTCTGTCGCTTATTACGTATTTTTGATTCCAACAAGTAATGTAAACGCGATACCAAGATCAGAGTCACTGCATCTTACATTATGTGACCTGTTTCTTAATGATATGTTCGAAAATAGCACTTTACTCATTAGTATTCGCTGCGCGAGTGATCCGCCCTACAATCTATGACCACGTCCAAGCAGCAGCCATCGACGTGTTTGGTAACTAGTACTTGTTCTTATGCTCGGGAAGGTATGTAGGTACACAAGTTATTGTTTAAATATTTTTAAACCATTCTATATAAGTATATGTAAATATAGTGCATTGGTGGTGTAGTGGTTTTAGATACGGCTTACGATTGAAGGGTCGTGGGTTCGACCTGGTCCCATACCACTGAGTTACTATTTGTAATTCATATACGGTCTACATTGTAGACACCAATGTACTTAACGGAGAAGGAAAACATCGTGAGAAAATCTGCATGCTCACATGAGTATGTGAAGTCTACCAACCGCACTAGGCCAGCGCGGTAGGCTACGGCCTAATCCCCCTCCTGTTCAGGGGAGGTCCGTGCCACTGTAGAGGGCACGATATGGACAGGGGATGATGGATGATGATATGTAAATATACCACACCAAAGACCTTTTTCAACCAAATTTTCGTTTCATTTAAAAGACGAATAATATATACCATATACAATATCTGCTTATATAAATGTGAAAAATATGTTTGTTGATTTGTTCTTTCAAAAATTAGCGAAACAGCAGTTTTTTGCAGTAATATAGTCAAACATATCCGAACCGATAAACTGGCGAACGGATAATGGTGACCATAACTCGAAAAATACGCGGTGGCTTCCCATCCTTTGGTCGGACTATCTTATTTTTGACACAGAGAAAGGACTGACTGACTGTAGTCTGCCACGGTACTGCAAGTAACCCACGGGACTGCAGAGCGTGTCAGACAGTAACTAACTACAAACCTTGCAATGGCCTTTACCGACATTTTAGAGTGGCTTCGAGATCCACTGCAGATGATCTAACGTTAGTTCTGAGCACTTTTCAAATACAGAACCGACGACTAGAAAGTATCGCGAGTGAACATTGGATGAAAAATGCCGAAAACAAATTATTGTAGTCGAAGGCTTATTTACGGTGATTCATGGCGGAAGATTATGTTAGTTAAAGATCTAGAAAGTGATAGGTTAATTGCCTAAGTCTCGGTCTTCCTAGACTATATTTTGACATGTTGACATGACAGTTATATCACACAAAAACCATAGTTATATTTATATTCACCTACGTCGGACTGTTATTGCTATTAAATATATATCTATTTAAAAAAAATCACGTCAATCTTATGCTCTATTAGCACGCGAAAGAAGGACAAACAAACACATTTTACTTTTATAATATTAGAAATGATGCATCTTTTCCGGTTGAAAGTCTTTTTCAGTTCAACTATCCTTCTTTTTTCAGAATTCAATACCACTTGCAGTCAGGAGTGTACAAGTTACTAATTTCAAATTAAAGTTGGTGAATTTCTTCAGTGTGAAATGGTAGAATCATCTCAATAAATTCAGAGTTTATTTTATTTATGTATTCATGTATATACTTTACTTTATTGTCTTAGACTATTTTGTAACCTATGTCTGTGTACTTACATATAATATCTATCTGTTAGTGTATTATATAAGCTTTAGATAAACATGTGTTTCATAACCCATTATTTTCCATCAGTTACTTCACCTTCCTTATGTAATGTCAGCACCATCTAAAGGTCGATTGGTAGAGAATGCCTCAGGCATTAAGTCCGCCCATATGCCATTTGCATATAAAGCGTAAATAAATAAATAGAAGCCGAAGGTTTAACATATAATAGTGTAATATATGTAATAAATTTAGTGTAAGCTTGCGTTTCATTTATTTTACATCAGACACTTCACCTACCCTATGCTATGTCAGCACTATCTAAAGGTAGACTGGTAGAAAAT
>WUAW01001099.1:13516-26406 GCA_017165845.1 Thaumetopoea pityocampa | reverse complement strand
GGCCGGGGTCGCTTACCCGTATACTTAAGTCTATTTGCCGGACAGGCTAAAAGACTAAGGACTCCCTGACCCCCTTAATATTTAGTGTTTTTTCATATAGCACACACAGGTTGCATAATCCTTGTCGCCACTGAGGAATCAAGACTTACGGGTTAGGCTCGGAGCTAGGACATAAAACATCTTCACACTGCTGCCTAAAGTACTTGGCCTCTTAAACTACTTGTGACTACATTACTACTACTATGATTAATATTATAAAACGTCAGTCGGTACATTAAATATTTTTTCAAAAATCCAACTATGATCGACTAATTATGGGATTCTGAAATCGAAAGTATCTTTGGTTTTCTCGCGTCTATTCGTTCGTTTGTTCGAGCTTCACCCAAAAACAAGTTGGTAGATTTTGGTCATACTATTACGGACATAAAAAACAAAAACATAAAAAATATAAAGACATATAATTAAAGATATAATACAATTATATCTTTAATATAATAATATAAGATATAATCATATCTTTAATTATAATTCGTTGAATAACTAACACAGGTTTTAAAAGTACTATTCCAACTTAAATACTGCGACAGGAAGGTATCTGAGGATACAAAGACAAAACACAATCCGTGTTAGTTATTTTACTAGTTTAAATATTTTATTAAAAATATATAATTATAACTATTATAAAATTGTTAAAGTCAAATTTTCAAAAATCGAAGATATTTTTAAAACAAACTTCTCAGATAGACAGGCCAAGTTCGTAGCACCCTTAATCGACGAAAGTGTATGAGAAGATGTATGGATGTGGATGAGGCGAAAGAGGTGTGTCAGGATCGTAGTATGTGGCAAACTGTGGTCTCTGCCTACCCTTATGGGATGCCGGCGTAAGTGTATGTATGTATGTATGTACTACTCAGATCGACTAATTCAGGGCTTCTGAAACCGAATCGGTCGATGTTTGTTTGTTTGTTCGGGCTTCATGCAGAAACTAGCGGGTACATTTTGATTAAACTATAACAGTATTAAAGATACTATTCCGACTTAATTAATATGGCATGTTTCATTAAAATTGGTCCAGTGGAATTGAAGATACAGCTTTATCCCTGTTTTAGTAGCCACCACTTAGGTACGAGAGGTCAAGTAAAAGTGGTTCATAGACTTTATATAAATTTATGAATGTGTCGGGATTTCCCATGTTGCGGTAAACCGACATTAACGCGGGCGGAGCCGCGGGCAAAAGCTAGTATATCTATATAATGAAGGTGGGCGTATGAAATGACGCGCGATGCCCCCACTGCGTGCTGAGAGGCAGCACGCGGCGCCCCACTGGATCTTGGTGTGGGCGCGAACCTGTAACAAAACAAATATTTCGTTCCCAATTGAGGGAACATCGTCAGTGATCAAAGAGTTTTTAAAACTCTAATCACTTTTGCCCGCGGCTTCGCCTGGGTGAATGTCGGTTTTCCGCTACATGGGAAATCCCGACACAATCATACATTTATATAAAAAGTTTAAGAACCACTTTTACTTGACCTCTTGTACTTTAATGGCGACTACTAAAACAAGGATCAAACTGTATCTTCAATTCTACTGGACCGATTTTGATGAAACATGTCGCATTAATTAAGTCGGAATAGTACCTTTAAGAAAGTAAGTAATAGTTTAATCAAAATCTACCTGTTGGTATTTAAATATCTTTGATTTTTGAAAACTTGACATTTAACAATTTTATAATACTGTAGATCAAAGGTTCCCAGACTTTTTTTTATAGACCACTTTCAAAATTTAGCTGGTTTCGGTGGACCTCTTGCAGCTACATTTCTACCATATTCCCAAAACTCGACAAAAAATGTGAAGATTAGATTTAACTATAGAAATTTGCGTACGCCAACGTAGACCCCCGTCGAGTCTCCCGTGGACCGCTGGGGACCCACCTGGACCACTTTGGGAACTAAGGGTGTACATAGACGAGGCTATTATTCAGCAGTGCATTTCCACAGATTGATGAAGATTATAATGGCGTATTTCGCCATTTGCAATGAAAATGTTGATCGCAGTTTCTGCCATATAATTATAATTTATATCGTCCAGTGATGGGATAATTTTCCATTATTATTTCCCCATAAGCTTACTCACCACCGCTGTACAGGAACGAGTGCCCCCGCTGCGGGAGTGAAACGCAAATGAATTATCTTTAAATACGGCGAACGTGATTCCGCTACCAAAATCGACAGCGGCGCTCAAACTTGTTGTTACTTATTTAAATAATATTTTAATATATCTTTCGACACTGTCGTAGAACAATGGTGCTGATTCTGCTCTAACAGAACTTAACTAAATTCAGTCTTTGTCTATCTTTCTCTAATAGTCTATCTCCCTATCTTTGTCTAATGTCAAACTCTAAATGGAGATAGCAAACATTTATAGCGAGTACTAAACCAACATTTCTGTTAAACGGTTCAAAAAATGTTCCGTTTTTGCGTATCTTTAGTTCGTGTGTTCCGAGATCGCGTCTAATTTTTTTAATTTTGACCTCTCTAAACGAAACTGACAGCACCAGAATTGAAGCTATCTCGTTTTGGCGTTTGACATTAGAAAAAGATAGGCAGCGACTAAATTTAGTTAAGTCCTGTTACAACAGAATAAGGACCAACGTCACATCTAGAAAATGACTACTCTATATAGGAGAACAGTTTAAAGTTTTACTCTCGCATATCTCTACATATTTTTGTATGCTAATTGTAAGTTATTATGAATTAAACCAGTTAAAAAAATATGCGCGACCATAACTTTAAACTGCTCTCCTGTAAATTGACCATTTTGTGGACGTGATGTTGTTCAACGACAGTGTCGCTGTACTATATTAAAGCGGAAAATTCTATCTTAATGTTAGCTAGAATATAGAGGCCACAATGCTTTATTACACTAGTATTTAATCAGTGCGTGTTAGCAGTGATGACCTATGGATCCGAAACATGGCTACTGACTATTGGCCTCATAAGAAACCTCGAAGTCACCCATAGAGCAACGGAAGCTATGCTTGGTGTTTTCCTGATAGATAAAATTCGTTGTATACTAAGTAGTTTATAATAGAAAATAATTAATACATTAGTATGTAATATAATAATTAATACATTAGTATGTATTAATACATTAGTATGTAGTATAATAGTTTATACTATTGGGATTGCGCGTCTGTGGTAATCTAATCAGAAAAAAAAGTAGAATAAAGACTGTCTTTATTCTGAGGATCTGATACTGGTAATTCTATCACTTAACATTAATGTCACATAAACTTTGTATGAACTTCTACTAAATGAAATCAAAAATTGAATATAATTTGAATTTAAGTTCAAAAGGGTTCAAATGTCTTTTTTTATTTTATCAAATTATGTATTTAAAAACTTTTCTTGAAGCTGCTTAATTATTTCAACAGTACAATGTTTACATGATCGAATGAATGATGAATGTTTGAGAATATAAGGTGATGAACGATTACAGTCAAATGATAAAAATTAAAACAATATATTTTATTAAAATGAAAATAATTAATCAGCATTCTAAATTGCTATTTTTGTTTCATTTTTAAAGACAATAAGTGCTAATTAGTAATTATAATGATCATTTTTATCTAAGCAGAATATAAGCAAATTTTTTTTCCCTTTTTTTAAAAAAAAGACAACTCCGCATTACGATTAATTCCTGTGTCGTGGGGAATTTACAAACATTTAAATAACGGTAACACAGAACAGCCGGACTTAGAACAACAATTTGTGGATTACACGAAGTTGTTGTCCCGTGTGGGGATCGAACCCACAACACTCGACAGCGCAGTGGGCGTTTCAACCACCACGCCATCCGTGCAGTAAATTAAAAAAATCAATATCGGCTTGTAACGATACTTAAAGCTTTCCGCTGTAAGCTCACGGAAAGTTTGAGAACCTCAGTGATACAGGTCTGAGGGCCTATATAAACTGCGGAGGACATCACCGCACAGCATTCAACAGGCTACAACAGGTTGCGAGATCTGAGGTGAGTCAAACCGTCTCTTTATTGTGATTATCTTTATTGAAATAAGGAAACTTTTCAATTTTATTTCTTTTATTTACTTGTATTGTGTGATTCGCTCGCGGGGTGCCCATACAGTATAGTATATCTATACATAGTCATAGTACAGACTATGTTCTTATTAAATGTTAAATTTTAACAAAATCAATAATCATTTTGACGTGATTAAATTAAAAATATGTAAATTAACACATTTATAACGATAGTAGGAATTAAAATACTAGTCGACTTTTCAAATTACTACAATTTTTTTTGACGTGTTTCAATTACAAATATGTAAAGACATTTATAATAAATAATAGTAGTATTTAAAATATGTTACTAGCGATTTTTTAAATGTACTATTATTTTAAATCAGTATGCACGTTATGACAGTATTAAACTACAAATATGTAAAATAACACATTTATTATAATAATATTAGGATTTTAAAATACCAGGCAACTTATTAGACTTGTTGTTTTTTAACAAAATTAGTGCAGACGTTTTGACGTGATTAAATTGCAAATATGTGACGTAATATATCTATAATATTATAAAATTGTAAAATGTCAAATTTTCATAAATCAATGATATTTAATAACAAACTACTCAGATCGACTAATTAAGGGCTTCTGAAACTGAATCCGTCGATGTTTGTTTGTTTGTTTGTTCGGGCTTCACGCAAAAACCATCAAGTAGATTTTGACTAAACTATTACAGTCTTAAAGGTCTTAAAGTTCATCATCGAAATCAGTCCCGTAGAATTGAAGATACAGCTTGATCTCTGTTTTAGTAGCCGCCGCTTAGGTACGAGAGGTCAACTAAAAGTGGTTTATAGACTTTTTACATAAATCTATGGTTGTGTCGGATTTCCCATATCGCGGAAAACCGACCTTCGCGCTGGCGGAGCCGCGGGTAAAAGCCAGTTTATAATAAAATAGCTTTTACCTTAGAATTTTCGACGGGTCTACGTTGGTGCACGCAAATTTCCATAGTTAGATCTAATCTTCATATTTTTTGTCGCGTTTTGGGAATATGGTAGACATGTAGCTGCAGGCGGTCCACCGGAACCAGCTAAATTTTGAAAGTGCTCTATGAGGAAAAACAGTCTGGCGACTTATGATTTAGAGTTATGATAGAGCAACAATAAGGCATTGTATTGGCACCTCGACGTATTTCGGAAAGCGGTCAAAAGAGGGAGCTCCCGTGGCGGCATTAATGGCAAACATCGTTAACTTCGTCAGCGCTTGAAAGTCCATTGCTGGACATGAACCTCCTCCATAAAAAGGAGGGATTTGCCATAATTTCCATGCTTGGCAGGAGTCTTGGAGATCGCAGCAGATTTTATTATAACGCCCGTTATCCTAGTACATCCCTTAGTTGGTTCTTACTGCACCCACCGGAGGATGTGAAATGAAATGGAAAACAAAACATTTAGTTTACAAAATTAGATTTCCAAAAAAAAATGTAACGCAAACAAATGCGATAACAATAAGAACAATAAGAAACGAAACAGGAGGAAACAGAAATATATATAATTTCCGAGCTTCAATACTTTTTTTCTAATCGATCAAAATTTAGAGCAAAGTTATCACTTGCCATTATATGATTGTTCTTCTTCTTTTTCTAATTTCTGCCAGTTTCAATTATATACATTTTTGAAGATACATAATATTCTTCAAGTTAACAATAAAATATCGGTGTGTCATATTTTATTGCTTCTTGGGAGTTTTGAAGTCAATATGTCGAATAACACTTTGTACAGACAAATTCTCGCAGGCTTATATTGCTTTGAAAAGATACGGTCACTTTGCTATGTTAGTCACAGTTTTATTCCAATGTTTCAATATTGTTCACGATTATTGACGATTAATACACAAAACAACACCAAGTTAATTTATTAAACATCACAATAAACTAATATAAAACGTTAAAATAAAACTTCAAATGATGCCTCACTCGGGTTGCCTCCAAAACTCCGTTGATTTAATTTATTTGTCAAATATAAATTCATTTTCAAGATCTACTACTGTTATTATATTATTTTATATTTCTTAATTGTATTTCACTATTAAATTTTTGTTTTTTAATTAGATTTGGTGATAATTGTTCCTATAACAAGCAATTTTTTACTTTCATTATTTTCATGCTCCTTTCGTTCTCTAAAATGCGTCATGTTTTTATCAGCAAATCTTTCGCAATTAAAATATTTCATTTTATCACTTGAGTTATGAGATAGTCGTTTGAACTTACTCTACAGTAATATCCACTGTATCGAAAGCCGTGCCTGATTTAAAACCAGAAATATTCAAAACAATATTTATAGTTAAATACTAATATGCTTGGATTGAACTACCATCGAATTTAACAATGAATTCCACAGACAATTTTGTTCTAAACTAATTTAACAAGTTTAAAGATCAATCTTGTCTTCAATAAAATTGATATGATCCTAAGACAAATTCTTGTCCGTTCAATAGATAAGGAAAACAATATACAAATAGTATAAACATATAATAGTCTGTTTGTTGTATTACTTTGTGATTTAAAACTATTTAAAATCAACATTCAATATGTTATATAACGGTATGACCTTTTAGAGAATTTTAAAAGAAAAAGCAAGACTTTTTGATCTACCAAAATATTTCTTTGGTAAACAAGTGTAAAATAGACAAAAATCAATTAATAGAATTTAATATAACGTCTAGAAAATATAACCGTGCTTATAAAAACTACGACATATTTTTAAGGTACCTCGCTATACATGTATTTTTTTCAAAGACTAGGATTTCATAAAAAAGAAAAATAATCTTATCATAGAGCTAACAACTTAATTGAAGTTTAAAAAAATGTCAATTTTTCTACAAGAATTTCAAAAATTAATGTTAATTTATATAGTAAAGGAACATTAATATATTGTTTTTTTTATGTTGTAAATATTCGAATTTTAAAAGTTCGATCTTAGATTACTTAATATTCGAAATTTAAGAATTAAATTAATTCGGAAGATTAGTTCGGAATGTTCTAGTTCAGCTACAACTGCTTTCTGTATGAAATTTATAAAGTAAATTGTTGATAAAATGTAGACAATATCTTTAATAATTTCCTCCATTATGCCAAGGAATGTTATCCGAGATCTAAGAACTGTAGTCGGATAGACATCAGACTTGTCATGTTAAACCCGAGATGGGCTTAAAATTATTAACTTCATACGTATCGCTTCCGGCGTTATGTGCTGAGATACAACTTTCTCTATATTATTCAAATCCTCTTGGTGGCGGTAAAGTTACTTGTACTTACGTCTTTTGTTTTGCTTCTAATTTATTAACAAGTTTTAAATCAAGATATATGAAGGCACCTTTGTCTATCTTACCTATCTATCAATCTATCTATTCTATTTTAAAATTGTAAAACGTCATTCTCTATATATTAAAAACATTTCAAAAGACATTTCAAAGTAGGTCAGGGAGTACTTGGTCTTTTAGCCTGTCCGGCAAATGGACTTAAGTATAAGCGACCCCGGCCTCCCGAGCTACAACTGTTTCTTCCTATTCCTTGCGACATAGTGGTATCCTGTATCCTATAGTCTTTTTCATAAATTCAATATTCTTTGCTCAATACACCTTTTCTATCTCAACCTCATTCCTTTCTTTCCTTTTCGCAGGAACGCAATTAGGCATTTTAACATTTTAGGACCTCAAAACTGGCGGCGTCGTGGTTCGCCACCCGACACGTCTCGTTATCCGCGGGGGCGAAAAGCGGGCTACTGATAGCCACTTTGCTCGTAGCACGTGGAAAGAAGTGGCCTCTGCCTGCCCCAATTCTTCGGTAGTATAGTGGTCAGTAAACCCGCCTGTTACGCGGGAGACCGGGGTTCGATTCCACGCCGAAGAGGCAGGGAAAAGGCGTGAATATATGTATGTAAAAAAGCGCGCGGTGCTTGACGTTAAATGTTACGAATAGTTCATTGGTCGCTATTTGTACGAGTCAGTATAAAAATATAATAAAGGGATGTCTATGCCTTGAAGTAGTCGCTAACCATCAGGTGAATGGATATGTGTATAATGAAAGAACATTGGTTTTTCTTGAATTTATTTCAGGTAATTACTAACTCGTGTTTCGAATGTACTTTGATGTTTAATAAACATGCTTCTACCCGCGGCTTCGCTCGGATTGATGCCCATAACAATATGTCAGAGACCCTTGAAAATACAATTTTTTCAATTACCCGAGAACAGTTTTTTTCCGGGTAAAAGGCACACTAAAAGTTCCCTAAATACCCTTGACAATGTTTATACAAAATTTCATGATGATCGATTGAGTAGTTTAGTTAAGGCTTGAAAGAGAAATAAACAAACAAACTCAGATTGTCATTTACAATATTAAATCTTTAAACATTTGTTTCTTACGCCTATGGGTACATGCTTAGATATTAATAGTCATTAGTGATACATGCGTGGATGGACTGCAATTCACGCAGGAACATGAACACGCATCCCAGGAACTGCCCTTAGGCGGCTACGTTTAAGAGGCAAAATTTGAAGGAGAGTAGAATAAATTAATTCTGATAAAACAATTTACAAAATGTAATTTGTTCTTTTCTACAATGAGGATAATTGTTTCATTAATTGCGCTTGATTTTTAAATAATTAGATTTTATCTAATTTCCCTTTGAATATGTTTATTTTTAGTTTTCGTATTTAGACATTTGATATATATAGTTTATATATATTATAAAATTGTTAAATGTCAAATTTGGTAAATCATATATTTAAAAAAGAAACTCAAAACTCAAATCGCCTAATTAAGGACGTTTGAAACCAAATCTGTCGATGTTTGTTCGAGCTTCACGCAAAAATCAGCTGGTAGATTTTGTTCAAACCAGCTGGTAGATTTTAGTCTTAAAGGTACTATTCCAGCTTAAATACTGCCGCATATTTCATCAATATTGGTCCAGTAAAATTGACCGTACAGCTTGACCCCTGTTTTAGTAGTCACTGTTAAGGTACGAGAGTATAAGTAAAATTGGTTCTAAGGCTTTCTATATAAATCTATATCTACTATTACTATGATTGTTTCGGGTTTTCCCATGTAGCGAAAAACCGACATTCACGCGGGTGGATCCACGGGCAAAAACTAGTTTAATTTTAGTTTTACGAAACTATGACAATGTAAACACTGTTGTTATTTTTGTATTTGAAGGAGTAACTGCCAACGTTTATAAGGAATTTACAGAGTATATTGCTACACCAGCCCGCACTTGGCCAGCGCGGTAGACTACGGCCTAATCCCCCTCCTGATTAGAGAAGGTTCGTGCCCCTGTTGTGAAGATTAATATGGACTAGAGATAATTATTGAATAGATTAGATGATGATGAATTCAAGACATATATAACAGTACCAGCAATGTAAAAGATCCTTTCGCTGGTTCCTACAACATCCTCGGGATGAGCTACAGGATTAAAGCCATAACAAATATTATTTGTAAGTTTAATGGAAAGATTAAAGATACACGAACGCTGTGTAATCACAGAGATGAATCTTAAATTTAGATTATGATCAAATGGAGTCGGACTTAAGAGAAATAAATCTACCTCCTGTTGATTTTATATTTATGAGGTTTAATAAGGTAATTATAAAATGGCTAATTTATGAATTATTCACATACTAATTTATACTATACTAGATTTTGCGTGCGGCTCTACCCGCGTGAATGTAGATTTTTCGCTACATGGGAAATCCCAAAACAATCATAGATTTATATAAAAACCCTTAGAATCACATTTAATTTGAGCTCTCGTACCTTAACAGCGGCTCCTAAAACAGGGATCAAGCTGTATCTTCAATTGTACTGGACTGACTTTGATGAAACCTGCCACAGTGTTTAAGTCGGAATAGTACCTTAAAGTCTGTAACAGTGTGTGTTTGTGTGAAACGTACCATTCGTTTTTACCATCACAATTCATTTTTATTTTATTTGTGGGACAAGAATAAAAAGAAAACGAAAGGATGAACTCTGAAATGTAATTAGAAATGTACTAAATAGTATCGTCACTTTATTATATGCAATCCAGTTTTTGAAGTTCCTCTTCCTACATTTATATATACTTGCAATAGATTCATAAATTAGGTGAACCTTGCTTGGTGTTCGATTCATTTACTGTGAGAGCGTGCGAAGTATTAGGAGCAGACTTTTACGGTCATCTCTTAACAGCATCGCAGTTACTGTGTAAACTGATATTTTAGATCCAGAATTTTCAAAATCCATGACTACTGGATTAACATGTTAAATTTATAAGGGCAATATTATGCGTGAACTTCTGCGATCTATGTGCCTCTTACACTGGACTTTACAAGAGGAATAAAAACTTAATTTATTTATTTTGCGTTGAGGGTATAAAAAAATACAAACTAGTTCATCTGTTTTTAAGTTTTCCTAATGATATGAACATAAAGCGGTTTTTATTTTGAATTTAACCTGTTTTACTGTGTATAAGAGTTTTAAGGTTTTAATCAGGAGGTTTTAACAGTTATCAATGTTATCATTGAATACAATATATTCGTAACAAAACAAGGGACTCTTAAACGATTAATGCTTCTTATTTGCCAACAGATGTCATTAAAAAAGATTTTGTGAAAAAAATATTAGATAGAAGATTTTAGATGATTACGAGCGATATATCCTCTGTGGCATGGAAATCAATCCTATTTGTAATTTCTCAAATTTATAAGAGATGCACAATACTACATAATTATCAACAGTATATAGCAAAGCACCAAATGAAATGGGCCAATATTGACGCTAATGGGATAATATTTGAAATTAAGCGTCAGAAATTTTGTTCGTGGTTCTGTGACGTCTGAAATGACAATAATTTGGGGCATAAAAAGCGAACTAGTAATCAGATTGGACTGTTTAAAAGTCCACAGGCGAGATGTTGTCCAAAAAATAATCTTTGTAAATAAAATAAAGCGAGAAAGGATGCCAAAAGAAGTTTATTATTCATTTATGGATAATCTTAATGAACGAATTGACGACGAATTAATGATTAAGTGAATGAATGAATGAACGAACGAATGAATGGACGAACGATTGAATGAACGAACGAATGAATAAATTAATGAAAAATGTATGAACGAACGAACAAATTAATGTATGAATGAATGAAAGAACGAATGTATTAACGTACTAATGAATGAATGTATTAATAAACACATGACGAATGAGTATATGACTGTGTGAACGAATGAATGGATGGATGATTGAATGGATGAATGAATGAATGTATATATGAAAATATGAATTTATCAATGAATGAATTCATGAATGAATTAATTAACGAATGAAGAATATAGCAAGAATGAATGACCGAGCAATTGAACGTAATAATGTATGAATGAATGAATGAATAAATGAGTGAGTGAATAAATGAATGAATAAATTAATGATTGAATGGGTGGGTGNTGAACGAACGAATGAATAAATTAATGAAAAATGTATGAACGAACGAACAAATTAATGTATGAATGAATGAATGTATTAATAAACACATGACGAATGAGTATATGACTGTGTGAACGAATGAATGGATGGATGATTGAATGGATGAATGAATGAATGTATATATGAAAATATGAATTTATCAATGAATGAATTCATGAATGAATTAATTAACGAATGAAGAATATAGCAAGAATGAATGACCGAGCAATTGAACGTAATAATGTATGAATGAATGAATGAATAAATGAGTGAGTGAATAAATGAATGAATAAATTAATGATTGAATGGGTGGGTAAATGAATGAATTAACGAACGACCGAATGAATGAATGAATTAACGACCGACCGAATGAATGTATGAATGAACGAAGGAACGAACGAACATTGAATTAATAATTGAATGAATTTCTGTATCGCGATTTAATGATGGGTTACAGACAAACCGCGATACAGAAATTCAGAGGACATAGCAAAGCCCCATTTAGTATCATATAAATACATATTTCTTTTATGTAGGTATACAGAAAAACACCTTGTATAATGTCAAAGTCAAAGTCATGAAAAGGGTCCACTGCGTCTAAAATGATAAATATTCCTACGTCGATGGCATTTGTAAATGCTCCTTTAGGGGTATCTTAAATTATAATAATTGTAAATGTTTTTTCTTTTCATCAGGCACCATGAAGTCAGTAATGAGGTTCGTTGTGGCATTATCGCTGCTGTCGTCAGCAATCGCCGTCTACTACCGTGAGTACAGCTTCATTTAACATTTCATCAAAATTACCTTATAATTAATTGAGGCGACCACACAATATTATCATATTATTTTTTTCAAAGTTTGATATTGGAAATTTCTTTTCAGCTACTAATCTATACTATTATAAAATTGTTAAACAAACTACTCAGATCGACTAAGGGCTTCTAAAACCAAATTTGTTTGTTTGTTGTTCGGGCTTCACGCAAAAATCAGCAGGTAGATTTTGGTTAAACTGTTATAGTCTTAAAGGTTTCCGACTTTAAGGACTGCGGCATATTTCATCAAAATCGGTCCAGTAGAATTGAAGATACAGCTTGATTGCTGTTTTAGTAGTCGCCGTTAAAGTAACGAGATGTGAAGTAAAAGGGGTACTAAGACTTTTTATATAAATATATGATTGAGTCGGGATTTCCCGTGTAGCGAAAAATCGACATTCACGCAGGTGGAGCCGCGGGCAAAAGCAATATATATTTTTTTAAATAATTAAAAATAGACAACGTTACAATTTAGTTTGATTAATAAACCTTTCTAAACATATAGACCCTTAGTTCTCAAAGTGGTCCAGGTGGACCCCTAGGGTCCAT
>WUAW01001093.1:22758-40001 GCA_017165845.1 Thaumetopoea pityocampa | reverse complement strand
TAGGTGAAGGACTATAGGATATAGGATACTACTATCTCGGAAGTAGAAGGAAGAGACAGTAGTAGCTCGGGGGGCCGGGGTCGCCAACCCGTATACCTAAGTCTATTTGCCGGACAAGCTAAAAAATTAAGTACTCCCTGAACTAATCCCGCTCATATTGCGTGAATTAGACTTGGAAGTACTTTTTGTGGAAACACCTACCCTCTTTACAGACAAAATTCTTTTTCATCCCTATATTTTAAAGAGGTAATATTTGTTTGTTTGTAAGTTTGTATGTAGGGGGTAGTTTTAAACTGGTAGAAAGCTACATTATTCCTGAGTGCTATACGCTATAAATTATATTTATATCATGCACATTAGTCGAGCTATCACAATCTTTGTCTAACAAACAAGTCGTACTTACCGACTATTATGAATAAATAAGATTACGAAGAAATTATGGCGTGTGCCCGGGAGTGTTAACGAGTAGATAGGATGCTGTTGTGATGATTCCGATAATTTAATTAAAATTCGCGTACTTTAACTTTGAACGAGTCGCGGGTAGTTGATAATTTTCTATTGTGTAGCATTTGTTTAGTTGTAATATCTGCTCAGGTCAGGTTAGGTGTGTCAAGATCGTGGTATGTGGCAAACTGTAGCCTCTGCCTACCCTTATGCGATACCGGCGTTAGTGTTTGTATGTATATAGTACTGATTGCTCTTGATGTAATGGTTAAAATAAAATATCTGGATTTCCGTGTCTAGATTTACTAAAAAAAATATTTTTGTAGTCAGATTCTGAAGAAACATATAGACATTCTCTAAATGTTACTGTCTCTGTAATATATATATATTTATATTATTGTCCCTAACTGGATAAGACGTAGGCCGCGATGCACTTCGACTCTATATGGCGTCTTTTGTATTACCCTAATTATTCTTGGCCTTAGTCCTCCTACATTGGTTTTTTAAATATGGCCTGTATTAGGCTTAATAGGCGTATTGCCTTAATAGTGAGGAGCTGATAATTTTCTAATTTATGGTATGCCAGGCCTAGAAAATCCATCCGCCTTCTGGCCAGCGCATCACAATGGAACAGCGAACGTTCCATAGTCTCCATTTCCATTACACAGTGTTGAACAGATTCATCCTATATAGATCCTTAAATTATATTAGTTTAGTATTTGTCTTATTGGTGCTGATTCTGTTGTATCAAAACATAACTAAATTTTGTCCCTCCCTATCTTTTTCTAAAATCAAACGCCAAAACGAGATAGCTACAATTTTGGTGCTGTCAGTTTTGTTTACACACGTCAAAATTAAAACATTTAGACACGATTTCGAAACATACGGACTAAAGATACGTAAAAAAGCAACGTTTTTTTGGTTCGTTTAACAGAAATGTAGGTAGGGTAGGGTCGCTATAAATGTTTGTTATCTCGTTTTGGCGTTTGACATTAGACTAAGATAGGGAGGGACTAAATTAAGTTCTGCTACAACAGAATCAGCACCATTGTGCACCAAATGTATTACCTTCAGGAAACTTGTATCATTCCACCAACGATTCACGTTCATATGTTTGCCCTCTTTTAATGATTCACCTTGAAAGTAACTTAGCCCAAAAAGGGAGGTATAATATTGTAGTAACGTATGGTTACTTGCATTTAAGCTTGAGTATATTGCTGTGTGACATCATGACATCAATACAATAATAACTTCACGCCATTTCTTCCCGTGGAGATCCGGTGCTGTGAGAACCATTAAAGAGATGCCCAAGAATAATAGGCAGTAGTGGTATCCCGTTTTCAATCAATATCTACTACGATCTTTAAGACGCATGCCAAGCATGGAGATTATGGCAAACCTCTCCATCTTAAGGAGAAGGTCCATGTCCAGCAGTGGACTTCCACGGGCTGGCGATGATAGTGATAATCATAAAGATGTTATCTTAACTCCAGTGGCTTCTAATTGTTCAGACGCGTCATTTTATACATCCGTATTGTACAACTGGTTTTAAGCAAATAGACCGTTCAAAATTAAATCCATACGACCAACGTGACTGGAATAAATTATATATTTGCGGACAAGGAAAGAATACCAAGCACTTTAAGTTGCAGTTAAATTGGCAACTTCTCACCTTCAAATTTCTGTAGCAGCACTAATGTAATGCTATCTTTGTTCCTGCTCTTTTATTGTTTTTTGCGAGAACCGGTTGACCGCCAAATTCCTTTCATCGTTCTTTGAGGATTCTATAGGCCAATCGTAATTTTGGAGGTAGATTTATATCTTACTACAATCCTGTTGTAAGGATTGTGTAGACTTTACCATGAGGCTACTTCTTTCTACACACAAAATCGATTTGGATCTTCGGATCCCATTACTCGACGTATAAACGGTATATTAAGTACAAAATTAAGGAAGCTCTATCTTACTTGTTGAGCAACCTCCAACTCCATCTTGGTGTTTCAGACAATATAATTTTTTTTTATTAATTTACTTGTCATGTTTAATCATCCTATGTACATTGTTTATGGGTTGGTGCCTAGACCCTGAATTGGTATATTGTATTTTGTTTCTTTGGTTGTAACCTGTCAATGTACTTTAATTAATTAATAAATAAGTTATAATGGCAACACTTTCACCTTCAAATTTCTGTTAGTAGCAGCACCAATGTAATGTTATCATCGCACCTGCTCTTTTACTGGTTGTTACGAGTACCGGTTGTGCTATTCATCAGGGTACTGGGCAGTGGTGAAAAACCTTTCTTGGAGAATTTAAAAGGCTAATCGTGATTTTGGAAGCAGATTTATATGATATTATACTTAGTTTGTACTATACTTAGTTTAGTGCATTGGTGGTGTAGTGATGCCACGGCTTGTGGTCGAAAGGTCCTAGGTTCGATCCCGATCCCGTACCACTGAATTATTTCTAATTCATGTACGGTCTACATTGTAGACACCTTGTATTCCACGAGAAGGAAAAAATCGTGAGGAAGCCTGCATACCCGCATGAGTGTGAAGTTTACCAAACCGCATTAGGCCAGCGTGATAAACTTCGGCCTATTCCCCCTCCTGATCAGGGGAGGTCCGTGCCCCTGTAGTGGGGACGTATATGGACTGGGGATGATAGTAATTATACAATTATATTCTGAACAACGTCACACACATTGATTTAGTCTCAGACTATTGTTCTTTGTATCTCGGATATAATATTAAATAAGTACTAATACATGCTACAGTAAATGGTCGTAGCAGGTGGAAAGAAGTGGTCTCTGCCCACCCCAATGGGAAAGAGGCGTGACTATATGTACGTATGTAGTATGTACTATGGTCTCTGCCTACCCACATGGGATATCGGCGTGAGTGTATGTATTTATGTATGTATGTACTAGTACATATATAGACAAATATATGAGTCGGATTCAAACATGTGTGCTCACCACAGATAGTTGGCCCCTGCCGGGGTTCGAACACGGAACTCATCGGCACAAAAAAACACTTCTAACAGTAATTCAATTTACAGTATTCCAGTCTATTAATCAGTCGTGATCTCAATTGTAAGCGCATTTTCATTCTGGAAGCGGTTTGCGTACCATTTTACAGACACACTTCAGGGTTTTCCTATAGTTATTGCACCATTTGATTTATCACATGACAAATTGCAATTTGCAATTTGCTAATCTAATTATCACATGACAAATTGTTATATGAGAAATGGATATTACCTTTCGGCTGCGATTGGTATTCAATGTGGCAACATTTGAGCGTTATATTTGTGCATGTTGTATATATAGTTCGTGATATATATATATATTAAAATGTTTAACATTATTATATCGTTACAAATAAACAAATATGTTGAAAACAGTGTTTTATTTTTTAAACGGCCTCTATTAATGTCATCGTCTATTATTAAAATAATAGCTTTTGTCCGCGGCTCCGCTCGCGTTTATGTCGGTTTTCCGCTACATGGGAAATCCCGAAACAATTGGATTTATATAAAGCCTTAGAACTACTTTTACTTGAGCTCTCGTACCTTAACGGCGGCTATTAAAACAGGAATCAAGCTGTATCGTCAATTCTACTGGACTGAGTTTGATGAAACATGCCGCAGTATTTAAGTCGGAATAATACCTTTAAGACTGTACCAGTTTGACCAAAATCTACCTGCTGACTTTTTGCGTGAATTTCGAACAAACAAACATCGACGGATTTGGTTTCAGAAGCCTAATTATCCTGAGTAGTTTTTTTTTAAATACCTTTGAATTACAAAATTTGACATTAAACAATTTTATAATAGTATAGATGACAACTAGTCGATTGTCTACCCACCTACAATAAAAAAAATTAAAATAAATCAGCATTCCTATAGCAATTGCATATTGATTGTGAGTCACATAAATAATAATGTTTCATATAGTTTCTTTGCTTGGAGTGTAATTGTTACACGGGGATATTAAAAAAGACATACCTGGTAGTTCTGATAAAAAATATTCAGTAAATCTACATTTATATGTCTAATACATTTTATTCCGTTATAGTTTTGTTTTTTAATGAGCCAGATTCTGAAAATCTGGATGAAACGAGAACAACATATCTGGTGTACCGTTCGGGAATTTACGCACTTATACCTTATATTTTTTGGTCTTCCCCGTCACTGTTTTAATCATAACGATTTTTGTTTTTAAAATAATGACATTTTATATCTTAACACGTTAAACGCCGCCTTAATTTTTCAGTTTTTTCTTTTTGGGCCATGGGGGACGCCATGTAGTCGACATACCATTGTTCCGTTGGAGCCATGGGGGACACCATGTGACCGCGAGCCAGTGTCGAATTTGAGTGTTTCTATTGAGTCGTCGGGCACAGATATAAAGCTAATATGTATTAGATTACATTTTCTAGCGCCCTAAAGTAATAAAAACTTATCATCAAAATTTTGTGAACAAGCGTTTTTTTACCTACGACATAAGTGAGGCCCCATATGGTGACCCTCATGGCGTTCAACGTGTTAAAGAATATTTAGAAGATTCTTCATGCTTCTCTGAATGTATTGGTCTACATATTCCTATTGCTGTATGAATATTTATCTGGTAAAAGTTAGTCAGCCCAATTTAACTTTATCCGTATGTTATGCATATTGATCCATGGAGCATAAATTTATAGGTTATATTCGAAATATTACGTGAAAGATTCAGAGAATAGTTTAAAAAAAATACTTAGCGTAACTAGTAGGGATGGACCGAATATTCGGTTGATTCTGGCGCGTTTTACTTAAAGAAACAATTTTTTTACATGTCGCGTCGCTCGACGAAGTTAATATAACAAATAGAGTAACGTCTGTATACTTGAAGCCGTAGGAGAGGTATGCAACGGCCATATTCCGCCATGTTTATCGCGGTACAACAACCAGATGAACGTATCTACCAAACATTCAAAAATTGTTTTCTATTATTATAAAATTGTTAAATGTCGAATTTTCAAAATTCAAAGATATTTAAGAACAAACTACTCAGATCGACTAATTAAGGGCTTCTGAAACCAAATCCGTCAATGTTCGTTTGTTCGAGCTTCACGCAAAGACTAACGGGTAGATTTTGGTCAAACTAATAGTCTTAAAGGTACTATTTTAACGTAAATACTGCAGCATGTTTCATCAAAATCGGTCCAGTAGAATTAAAGATACAGCTTGATTCCTGATTTAGTAGGCGCCGTTAAGGTACGAGAGGCCAACTAAAAATGGTTCCTAGGCTTTCATATAAATCTACGATTGTTTTGAGATTTTTCATGTAGCCGAAAACCGACATTCACACGAGCGGAGTTGCGGGCAAAAGCTAGTTTGTTTATAAAGTGGTTCTAAATGTAGTCCTATAGGATATGCCAAAACGACGTATTGATGCGGTAAATATTACATTAATGCCATTAAAAAATTAGGCCAATAAAAGCCCTGTAAAGTTAGACGAGGCAGAATTTCACTGTTTTTAACTCTCCTGTTAATTTTATAAAATGTAGATACGTTCATGTGACTGTTACACCGCGATATTGGATGCCATGTAGTGGGGTTACAATTAATTGCGTACAATTCATAATTTCGAGTTGCGACAATATTAGAGTTTTCTGAAACGAATAGTAAGTTTGTCAGATAATTACCAGCTACAATTTGACCGGGAATCAAACTCGAGTCCTATCTGTAACCACTCGCAACCACCACTAGACCAAGTTCGTTTTTTTTTGTTTAACAAATTAAAATTATGTAAAGGGCATAGTTTAATTTTATTGAATTAATAACTGTTTATCGGTGCCATTTATATTTACGTATTATTTTACAAAAAAAAATTATTACATGTTATTGTAATCAAAAAAATATTAAATTTTTTTTTTGCATAATTCGCCAATTGAACTGAATATTCCGAATACGAACATAACAAATATGTCGAATACCAAATATTCTGTCCATCTCTAATAAATAGAAATAATCCACTTACGCCAGGGTTCGTATTATACATATATTTAAACACAATGACGTATATTTGTGCCTGGATCTAATAGAAAATGTATTTACGAGTATATGCAAATGTTTCTCATATTGGTGAATTCTGGAATGATAAATTTTAGTTTTACTGTGAGGTAAATAATACAAAAGTTTTACATTGAAAAATAATTTATTCTCCACGATTAGCACTTTTACTCTCATTATTATATATTTAGAAAATTTTCAACAATATTTGTATACTTTATATTAAGAAACGTTTTATTACATATAAACATTGATGAATTGTATTATTTGGCATATCACTGCAAGACTTGTTTCATATTACGTTGACAGTATGACAGTTTCAATATATATATATTAATCTGGCCGGCAGTTGTATTATTCGATACGTGTAACTGGACAGCCTGGAGTGACGATGGATGCGTGCAGCCGAGGGTTGAGATCACAGGGGAGGTGCCCAGTGAACGATGTCCGCGCAACAATTACAACTAGAATGATAACAACTTCCTTACACCTCACTTTAGTTAAGTCGAACATACAAAATGCGTACTCTTAAGAGTTTACCCTAAAAGTATATGAAAATGGAGATATTATTCACAAGTTGCTTAATTAACGAGGTTCATGGATTCCACTACTACGACCGATTACGGAACAGATCGTTTTAATATAACCCTTAACGCCTTACACTAAGGTCCGAAACAAAATCGTCGCTAACGTTAAATTCAAATCTAGTCTATCACAGCTTACTTAGAAGTATCAGCGGCATCGACGACCGCTCTTCGACCCACCCGACACCATCCACTATGCTAACTGTTAACATTATTATTGACAATTGGAAAGATCGGGCAAGATACACATCGCGAACACTTATCATACGTAGAAAGGCGACGGTTCGCCGCTGTAATCACAGAGTTGAATGTCAGCCGGACACTGGCGCGCGAGTGTCCGCCCGGACACGGCGTAGATCTTGAACACGCGCGTCAGAAGCCTGTACTACAAGGGCGTGTTCTCGCACAGTTTGACGCACTCGCCACACACGAGCTGGCCGGCGGCGTGACGCACTTGACACTCCGGCTTGGTGAACTCCACTGCCAGCAGGACGCGCGCTTGTTCGTGCGCCGCTTCACGCTCCCGTTCACGTGTTGTATCCGCATGAAGTTCCGGCGAACTCACACTCGCGGCCAGATTACATTTTTTACGGCCGCGATCGAAGTTCAAATCGCGACCTAATAACGGCTGACTTGACGGTTTTGCAGAATCCACTTTTTCGTGTTGTTTGTGTTTCGGTCGTACTGCCATTCCCGATTTAGAGGTTGTTGGAATCGGTGTGCCAAGCGGTGATAGAGACTCGACGCTTGGCGGTGGCTCTTGCTGTAGTGGTCTGATCATGGCAAATAGCCGCGGTGGTGGGCCGTTCTCTATCATGTTGATATGAATACCTTCTAGGAGCGGAGAGTTCCTCCTCGAGTTCAGCGATCTCTCAGTTGGTGTGTAATAAACAGACATTTTGCTCTCGTCATCGAGGATCGGGTCGGGGAGTTTGGCCAGCTTCTCGATCTTCGTCTTGAGATACATGTCGATAACCTCAACATCCGGGTCGAAGGCCATGGAGTCGCTACGGCCGCATGAGCCACTTCGACAGTTCTCGAAGTACAAACTGGGCAGGTTCTCCAGCACTTTGTTCAGAGTTTGCTGCTGATACTTGTATGACTCACGAATGCGTAGAATCTGGTGTGCGCTGAACTTTCTAATTTTATTTCTTTGGAATACGTAGTTCTCTCGCACCCAGTTCAATTGACACGTTGAGTATTCCCGGACACGCTTCACCTGTGTAATAAATTTTTGGGTTTAGTATTGAAGGCAATTATTAAATCCATATACCAAACTCCGTATCAGTTAACAAACTCGATTTTGAGTTTTAATTACCTGGTCGTAATATTGGTCTCTCATGGCGCTCAAATGGTTGCTGCCAATGTCTCTTATATTGCGCAAATGACTGGCTTGTGTCGAGTAACTGTTCTGAATCCAATCCATTTGCTGTGTGCAGTTTTCTTTTATTCGATGAACCTAAAAAAAAGCGCGCTTTAATATTCTTGTGGTATTTTGTGAATACGTAAGTGGTGTTGTCCTCGCACAATAGACTCACTTGAACAGCGTAGTTTTCACGCAATTTCTCTAATTGCTGTCTCTTGTATTGTTCGATATTATCCAACATATTATAGATCTGTCTGGTGCGCGGCGCATCACGTTTCACACAAGTGCAGCAGCTACAACAAGTCTCCAAAAGGTGGAATCTGAAAAAAAGTGCGTCCAACGTCAAGTCTTGAATTTCAAAACTTATAGAAGGCTTTTAAAGCTTTCTATAAATTTTGATATTCTAAAAAAGAAGTGGAAGATACATTTTGCTATAGGCATGGTATTCATTGTGTACTAGTGTGAATCAATCTGTTTCGAATGTAGTATGCTTAAAGCTACAACATGAATTGAACCATGAAAGGACATGCAAATATTTGAGATTTATAAACTATCACAATTAAGGCTGAACATTATCAAGTAAATATTTTAATATACTAACCTGTAAAATATGTATCGCAGAATCTGAACCAGGAGTGTTAATCCTAAGAATCCGGCGGCGCATATCGCTCCGCACAATAAACTATACATTTTTATCTCCCACATCGTCATCGGGTCGATGTTCAGTATGACTGTCGCCGTCACATTGGCGGATGGATTCGTTGCATAGCATAAGTAGGTTCCGCAGTCTTCTCTGTGTATATTCCCTATGAATAGCGATCCATCTTCGAGTACTTTCACTCTCGATTTGGAATTATCTATAGGGCTGTAATATTGATCATGAGCTACACCGTGCTTACGGAATATATCCGGGACTAACGGATCAGGATTCCAATGGTATACTGTTCTAGTAGGTGTAATCCAAGTTATAGATGGAGGCGGGTTTCCATCGAATTTGCATTGCAATAAAGCATCCGTTTGGAGTCTGTATAAAGTAAGCGGGCTCTGACTTACGAGTTGAGGCGGTTTGCAATTCGTGTGGTTCAGTATTCTTATCATATCGTTGCGATAAGTCAGTGGACAGCTCAAATCCGATTTTATGATATCTTTTCTCTGGTTAGCCCAGCCGGCGAACCATGCCATTCGACAATCGCACGACCAAGGATTGTTGCCTATTCTCAGATCTTGTAAATGGTCTAGCTTTCTTAGGGATAGCGGTAAAAATGTTAGTGCGTTCGAACTAAGGTCCAAGTGTGTAATAAACGGTGTATCTTCAAAAACAAATGTTTCTATTTCTTGTAAAAATTCGTTATTTCTTATATATAATCGTTCTAGATTACTTAAGCCTTTGAAATTTGTGTTTTGTATAACTGTTAGTTCAGTGTGCTCGAGGTAGATTGTTTTCAGATTTTCGTTATGTTGGAAGAGCGTCGGCGGTAACATCTTCAGTCTGTTGCCTCCAATGTTTATCCACTTTAAGTTTTTAAGGTTCTTATAAGCATCATATGATATGTTTTGGAACTGGTTATGACTCAGGTTGAGCTCTCTGAGTTGTTCGAAGTTATCAAACAGAGATTTGGGGATGTATTCTAGTTTATTGCTAGATATGTCTAGTGTTTCCAACAGTTTAAGGTTGACTAGAGCGTTAGATGTAATTTTGACTAGGCTATTATTATTTAGGAACAGTGCTTTCAATTGTCTATTAGGATTAAAGTAGTAATCTAAAAACGTAGCTATTTTATTATGCGATATATCCAAATATTGGAGGCTAGTCATCGGTCCGAAGACCTGGAATGGTAAAACTTGGAGCCGATTGTGGGATACATCTAGGACCTCTAGATTTTGTAAATCGGCAAAGGTAAACCGTGGTATGTCTTCGATATGATTCCTCGATATATTGAGATATTTCAATTGATCAAGTCTCGCGAACTGGCCGTGTTCAGTTCTCTTTATACTGTTTCCGCTCAAGTCGATGTATTCCAAATTGATGAGCCCATCGAAGAGTTCTATCTCGAGGGCATTTATTTGCGAGTTGGTCCAGGAAATTACCCGGAGCTGAGTGTGGGATAAGAAGGCTGCTCTTCCCAGTCGATTAGCGGGTGCGAGGGTGCCGGAACATACCAGATGTGTAGTATTGCAGGTGCATGTAGGGGGACATACCTCCGTCCCCACAGCTGCGCAAATGATTGCCAGCGCTACTAACTGGTGCTGCCACTGCATTATTTTACAACCCTCATAGTCTTATTTACTGTAACAATAGAAAAAAAATCATCATCATTAGCCTGAAGACATTTGTTCATTGCATGATTGTGGAATTATTTTTACGCTTTGTATTTTTGTTTTGTTTTTAACACGCTTTTATTAGTTTCATCTGTATTTATATAACTGAATATTTGAACTCTATTTTTTCCCAAAAGGTGAGATTAATTCGAAATTTTGTACACTTGTCAAGGAGCGATGACAACACAATAATTTAATAATTTTGTTTTTTATAGATCGAGCTAAAAATTGAAAAATGAATTAGTTTTTACTAAAAAATACGCTTTTATAGTTAAACGAACTAAAAAAGTAAAAAAAAACTTAATATAAGAATAAAGTGATTAATGATAAAATTAGTCATTGTAAAAGCGTGGGGTGCTTTGTACTACATTTTTACACGAATTCTGCATTTCGGAATAGAATTAGAAATTATAGCAATTGATATTGAGCACCCACGCTTTTACCACAATGACTTTAATTTTCTCGTTAATAACTTTATTCTTATAGTAAGAATTATTTTTTACTTTTTAGTTCGATTAACGATAAAAGCGTGTTTTTTAGTTTTTAAAACTATAATTTATTAAATATAGTGATGTCTAGCTATTGGAAATACCAAAATCCTCTTATTGGCACGTCTTTATATAAAAAATACATGTTGCTTAACCAAATTCTGAAATTACAATCAAATTTTATTTTATTTTTTATTTTTGTGATGAATATCCTAAGGAAAATTTCAACATTGTGTTTAAAATAGAATATATTGAATATTACGAAATAATAATTGCAGGTAATAATTAAATTAAAATATAATAAAAGCCCTCAAATAATACAAAACATTTAAAATTCTAAGATTCAAATCGGAACCTTAAGTTCAGAGTGTGAAGTAAGACAGGGTGGTTTAGTTTAAGTGGTGGTTTTTAAGCCAGTATATCGGATGTTATATCGATAACATCTTCCACATCTTTAGTAACCTAGACGACCTAGTGTTGCTGAGCGTGTCTGTCAGTGGCATTAGATATTTGTTGACATTTGCGAAATATATCGACGGTCAGTGACAAGACTGTAATTTTTGGAGAAATTGTTCTTTTTGTTTTGAATTGAAGGTTCAGATTAGCAATAGTGGTGACAAACAGAGATATGGTCCGCCTGATGGTAAGTGGTTACCGCAGCCTATAGACAGACACTTGAAACATCAGGAGTAACACTTGCGCGTTGCCGACCCTTTAGAAGAACCCCATACTGTAATCCTTCGGGAAAACTTCAGTAGCAAGAACATAATTTAGTAAAACCTCTGCCGCAGTAGCATAATTTAGTTAAAACTCTAAATAAATTTGTTTGCAATCGCAGTTAAAAATGCAGTTCTAAAGTTTTACTAAATCATGCTAATTTGTCCTTTAAATTAAAAAGCAAAAGAAAGAGTATTTCTCAAAAAAATACAAGTAGGCATTATCACACCGTCGATGTGAACCACAGGCTTATACTAAAAAAATATGCGAATAGTTGTCTTGTAAGACCGGCGGCAGTAAATGGAGTTGGTTGCGTCTAATTTTTTTGGTAGGGGTTCCTCTAAAGCCTTAGTTCCCAAAGTAGTTCAGGTGGACCCCCAGGGTCCACGGGAGACTCGACGGGGTCTACGTTGGCGTACGTAAATTTCCATAGTTAGATCTAATCTTCACATTTTTTGTCGAGTTTTGGGAATATGGTAGAAATGTAGCTGCAAGGGGTCCACCGGAACCAGCTATATTTTGAAAGTGGTCTATGAGAAAAAAAAAGTCTGGGAACCTCTGCTCTAAAGTGTGGAATATTTTAAATATCTGGAACATCTACTTATTGCCGACCTGAAAGACGATACTAACATCGAACGAGAACGTAGGGCGCTGTGGGGACCAATATGTTTGTCCTTAAGTATGACTAAATATATAGTTAATTCTAAGGAGACTTAACTGTGAGCAAAATATAGGCAAAGTGCGTTAGAGTGGGTAGCCTCGTTTCTGCAGCGTATCCGGGATAGTTTTCAATCTATCAGTCGCAAACGATCCTAGTCGCTGCTCTGCAGAATTTGGGACAGCCCCAACCGCGCGCCACTAGTATCATGACTATCATCATGGTAGTGAAGACTGGATTTTTTTCTACATAAATCACTGTATAGCGATGCCTGTGGTAGTAACTCATCCTGCGCGTACATTGTAAATATTGTTTTATTGGTACCGTTGTCTATTTTGTGTTATGTGTTTTATTGTTTATGTACAGTCAGATCTGTTTTTGTGCGGTGGTTTGGGACCGCACAAAAACAGGTCTGAACCACACGCCTGAACGAAATATTTTTTTTTACAAAATATTAGAGAAAAATCGCAAAAAACAAATCGCACAAAAACAGGTTTGTTTGTATTGTTATTTTGAGTGTAGTCGTTTGTTGCCCGAAATAGAAAATTATTGTTATTATTAAATTAATATCTGTATACTGAAATGATGATGACGGGCTGATGACGATGATAATTATTAACACGTTGACTGCCAACTACGAGATATCTCGTAGGTTGATTACTTGCCCCCTGACGCCGAATACGTGTTATCTCGTCCCTACATTACTTGCCATTTTTATATGGCATATCTACGAGGAAACTATTACTATACATAGTAATAGTTTCCTCGTACATACGTACACTACCGTATCGTTTATAGTACACTATTATTAAGGTTTTTAATAAATAATATAATTAAGTTAGTTCTATAGACAGGTATCGTGAAAAACTCCGTGGCAGTCAATTTGTTAAATAGGACAGTTTTACAGAAATTAATGTGACATATACTACACTAAAGGAATAGCTGGTCCTATTAAAAGTACACAAAGGATTGCTGTTGTGATCTGTCGATTTTGTTGCCGCCTTTCACGAAACTAGTATGTAGGTGATAAGACAGTTTTACTAATTCTGCCGGTCACTTCACTACAATCTATTCTGTTGTGCCTGATAGGGAACATTATACAAGTAATGACTAATAAGTATTACTATTCCGTTGGTTTTTAATTGCTTTATTAGTGCTAATGAAAATAAACAGTCTTGAAGCGATCATGATTATATATTGTAACACTTATAATTTTAAACTAGCTGTTACTCACGACTTCTTTCCTATGACAATTTTATCAATAACCGATTGAAATAAAAAAAGGTTTGCTGTTTTTTATTGTTATACGCCGGAACGCTAAAAACACCAACAAAAAATGTTTATTCCAAAATCCGTGTAACTTCATTAAATTTTCGTGTAAATCGTATTTGGCCGTCACAAAGAATGATTATTAGGGATTTGGTAACTTGCAAATAATTATATGAGCTTTAAATAAAAAGACAATGCAAGGTATATAACTGATAATATTATGGAGTGCTTTCCTGCATGTTTTAGTTAAAACCTGCCTCATTTCCACAGGATTTCAATTTATAAATGCATTTGTACTGGCTAGGTGTTGTCAAAATGATTCATAACTAAATTCAGTTTTTTTTTTTATTTTCACGCCAGCTTTGATATTTATTTCTAAACTACTTAATGTATAATACGGTTACATTACGCCTTGTAACCGGTTGTGTGTCTAGACCTACATTTCAAGGTTTTATCGAACTAACCCTGATTGGTAAAGCTAGATAATGCTTGGGCAACAATTATGAGTGAGCCATTTTATTTCAAAAATAATGTTAATAAAGCAAAAATATCTGAAATATATGAAATAAAGGCGAACTTCGTAATATTATTATGACTAATATTATATATATAAACGATTCAACTACTTGATACACGGAATTATTAAATATTTCAATTTTAATGCGCTGTTTTTGTATTTATAATATATATTCTAAGTGCTAGTACGTACGCGAGTTCGTTCATACATTGTGCCGTCGTGGTAGGTACGAAGTCTCATACGCTACGCTCCGATCACACATTTTATCTGTCACAAACTAAAATATAACCGACATACAAACTCTACAACCGTTTGGTACACCATAGGAACGTAATTCACCTAATACTTGTTCACATTGTACTCCAAATTGCATAATCCACGTTATTTTACGATGACAACACATAGGTGAAGCCAGCCATGCTCCGTCACAATCGTCTTGTAACTTCACCTGAATAACTTTAACGCCATTTCACATACACTAATAGGTTATTTCCAAACATATAAAATTTTATATATTAATTTTTACAATTAAAACGTATAAGCTATTTGCCCAGTGATGAAATGATTTACACTGTCCTGACAGTCCGACGGAGGCCGACAACTGAACAAAAATAAATGGCGGCGCTTCGAGATGCGCGGGGCGCGTTCCTTGTCGCGCGCGCTCGGTGTGCGCATGCTCGTCTCGTTCGCTCATTGCCCCAGTCAGCTGTGGGGTACGGAATTTGCCGAGTATTGCCGAATGTAGGCGAAAGTGCTTTCGGAAGCGCGCCGTGTGTCTGAACACCGACGCATTCTTGCGACTTGCGAGCGCCTATATCTTGGTTTCGCGGGGGATATGTAGAAGTCTATATTTTTAATGAGGATAGTTTCGTGAAAAATTATCGCCCGCAGAATGAAGGTGAATTCATAACTGTTGTTTTGATAGTTTACGTCAAATAATATAGTACGTATCATAAAATTACTGCATTAACATACAGTCGGTACAAAACGTAACTTTGCACCTGGATCGCCGATTAAAGGTCAAGTTTGTATTCAAGTCGCATTCAGAGTTCAAACCTGGGTTTTTATTATACTTTTGTATTACTCATTCACAGCGGTTCCAGACGTGCGGCCGCAGTAGGCAGTGTGGCTTGCCAAAATACAAACATTAACTACACCACATAACAATCTTTATGTTGAAGTGATAAAGGCTATATTAGCGTTTCGTTTTTAAAAAATATGAAATCGTTTTTATTTATATTTTTCACACGTACGAATCTCAAATCTGTCTTCACGTGTTTAATTTTTTACCGGTCTGTCGTTGCGATTAGATAAATGAAGCCGATTATGGAAGGGCTGATATGATAATGTACTTATCATAGAAAACAAACACGTAGTCACACAATACCTGTACCCGAATTGTACTTCTTTATATTAATATCGCGTGAAACCAGATTTTCGCGCTAAAGGGAAAATCTCGAACTAATTATTTACAAAAATATGTCCAACAATCATTTTTACTTGAGCTCTCGTACCATAATGGCGGCTACTGAAATGGAGATCAGCCTGTATTTTTTAACCTACTTGACCAATTTAGATAAAATATATTGCAGTATTTTATTTGGGATTAGTTCTTTTAAGAGTGCAACAATGACCAAAATCTACCAGCTGGTTTTTACGCGAAGCTTGAAAAAATAAACAAACAGACGCGAATAAAAAAGATGGTTTTGGTTTCAAAAGCCCTTAATTAGTCGATCTGAGTTAGGTTTTTGAAAGATCTTTAATTAATGTATATGGGAAATTCCGACACAACCATAGATTTATATAAAAAGCTAAGAACTACTTTTACTTGACCTCTCGTACCTTAACGGCGGCTACTAAAACAGGGATCAAGTTGTATCTTTAATTCTACTGAACCGTTTTTGATGAAACATGCCGCATTATTTAATTCGGAATAGTATCTTTAAGACTGTAACAGAACGAAAATCTACCTACTGGATTTTGCGTGAAGCCCGAACAAACAAACATCGACGGATTTGATTTCAGAACTCCTTAATTAATCAATTGAGTATTTTGTTTTTAATATATACATACACTCACGCCGGTATCCCATAAAGGTAGGCAGAGACCACAGTTTGCCACATAACATACTACGATACTGACACACCTCTGTCGCCTCATCCACAACCATACATCTTTTCATACACTTTCGTCGATTAAGAGTGCTACAAACTTGGCCTTTTTGAAACAAGTTTTTGATATGGTCAAGGTAAGTTTTTCCTGCCCACTTCCGGCACTTTCACTAACATTTGCCCGGTATATTCGTTTCGTCAATTAGAATCTCACTCATTCTTTCTAAATGACCAAACCATTGGAGCACTCCTTTCTCGATCCTTGTCACCACATCATACTTCAACCCACACCGATCCCTTATCACGCTATTCTTCAATCGATCACTCAGGGTGACTCCACAGATACTCCGCAGGGAATGCATTTCCACCGACTACACCTACGCATCTTCTTTATGTCCATTTTTATATCATTAATCACTACCACATTTTACAACTAATTCCGGTACTGTATTTCACAAAGAGGTTTCTTTTTAATGGTATTTGTAGTCGCGTATGAAATTATTTCAAAAAATCAAACACAGGAAACCCCATCGCTAAGTTTCCATGTCTTGTATAGATTTTACGCGTCATGGAAATTTTGATTTGTCTCGCCGTTGCTTACCTTGGCGATTAGCAAATCAAACCATTGATTCAAAATATGAAAGGCCGACAAGGTCGAAATCGTATTGTTTGAATTTCACAATCTTACTACTTACAATGGTTTGGTCTCGAAAGGAGAA
>WUAW01001093.1:6217-18863 GCA_017165845.1 Thaumetopoea pityocampa | reverse complement strand
TCCGTTGAGTAAATTGGTGTCTACAACGTAGACCATAGATGAATTAGAAATAACTCACCGGTCCGGACTGGATAAGACCGGGATTGTTAGTGGTTTATTGCAAATTGTTAAAAAGAAAATACCTACCTACCTTCTATTTTATTAATTATTTTGTTTAGTTATTGAACCATCTATTTGGAAGAGAAATAAAAAGAGCTATCGAAAGGAAAGGACGTTTTGCATTTGTTTTAAATTATAATCGTTTTCAACCATAAAGAAGACCACACCGCACACAAACACCATACCTACCGTTCAGGGATCGAACACATGACCATTCGATAGTAAGTCGTGTCTAGCACCACTATTCGATAAATGTATTATATAGTACATAATTATAATTATATTATATAAAATAACCAAAATCGCGATCTTTTAACGCATTTTTTGTATATATTAGTTTTCCTTCTAGATTAGAATTGAAATATTATTGCAGAAAATAACTCCTATTGTATAAATTCGTATTAAAAATCGATATGTATGTGTTTATGTATAAAATGGTTAGTGGTGGCGCGCCAATGGTATTTTAGTAGTTAGTACAACCACCAATGGATCGCAAAGAACGCGAATGAACGCCTCTGTGACACGAGCACACGCACGTTTGACTCGCCCTTGTCCGTTCAAATCGCCCGTCGCGCGCGCGCGCACCGTAGTGTCACCGCTAAGTTCAGCCTCGAGGCGAAAGACTGCTGCCCGCAGCCAAGACACCCAGGTCAGCGGTCCNTCTTGTCCGTTCAAATCGCCCGTCGCGCGCGCGCGCACCGTGGTGTCACCGCTAAGTTCAGCCTCGAGGCGAAAGACTGCTGCCCGCAGCCAAGACACCCAGGTCAGCGGTCCGATGAGTAGTCTAATATTACCTAGTTCGCTGCAACGCGTCACTAAACACTCAAGCGCCGTCTCCCATACGCATACCCAGTTAGTATAATCAAAGTATACATTCAGAATGGCGCGGGATTGTGAAGAGGCAAGTTCGCGTGTTCGAGGGACAGCGTAAAGCTGACCTCGACGCTAAGCGCGGTGAAAAAAGGCACGTCCACCCGCCAACGTCAGCTATAACTATGTAAGCGGCGTGCTCATGTGCGCGGGAGTTCGCCACGAGGATCGGCTACATAACCCATCCTCGGGTGCACCAACGGTCGACCTATTAGGAGTTGAAGTGGTCGCCATGGCCGAAAAAACGGTCGGAAAGCTATATATATATAATCAAAGTAAACACAGACGACAATTTAAATCATCGTTTTATTGCTCGTAGAAATTCCTTATTTTGTTTTACAAAATATGCGCCGTGCTTCCTCCTCTGTCGTTTGATCACCGCCTGGTACAGTAAAATAATAATATTCAGGACAATCACACACATTGATCTAGTCTCAAATTAGGATAGGATTACAGGATTTACATAAATAGATAAATACGTCTCTACCTTGAATACAAACGTTTGTACTCATCACACAAAGTTTATCCTAACCTGGTTCGAACTCTTTGGCACATAAAGCAAGAGTCACTGGCACTGTATAAGTCAGTCGTCTTTGCACGTAACAATGTTACTTTGTACCCAATATCTAATGATTATGAAGTACTCACATATTATGTGTTATACGATAGTCGCTGGCCGTGAAGAGTATTAGATAAGCTCTCGTTGTTAAACCCACTATTTGGCCTGGTGACGGCACCGGCTCTACTCAGTTTGTTATTTGACACACTTGAAAATTAATCACCAAGATTTGGAGAGTATTGCTTGGCGTTTTAACACTACTGCTAAAGAAAAACCTACTTTGACTCAATAAACTCGTTTCATACCGCACCCCACCGGAACATGTCACCTTTAACAACGTTATTATTAACTCGCTATTTTGTCTGTCTGTTCGGCACACATTTGCACTTGACTCAAAATTATCTTTCCGTTGAGCTAGACTCAGAGAACTTTAAAAATAGCTTAGTACTGGATGACAATGCAAATGTTTTATGTTTGAACTAGGAACTGGATCAGTGGGTAATCTTAAAAATTCACAGAGTTATCTATATTCGTGGCAGGCACATTATATTGTAATATAAGGTCGGTCAAATTCATAGATCGGAGAATTTTTAATGTATTTTTCAAGAATTTATAAAAATAAAATAGGAAACTGATACTCCCACATGCGCGTGCGCATAATTACGTTCTGTACCAATTTAAATATTCCACACTAATATAATCCACACTTCATACTAATACAGTAAAAGCGAAAGTGCGTTTAGTAGGTTTTTTGCCACCATTTCATTATTTTTTTACACATTACACATTTTCATTATCGTGCATGAGTTTTGAAATTTGGTGGATGCGAGGCCAAGCGCGGACATATATGGACCAGCGATCAATCCTGTCTGGTCAAGATGTAGAAACATATAAACATCTAAGTGTCAGCGCAGACGGACGCAGTGGCGGTGAAGCGACTAATTTAGTAACAATTAGAATCCAACTTTATTCGATTCTACATACGACTTTGATCGGTATAGCGAATTAAAATACTACGGGAAGTTACAAAGCGGCGCTGAGCGCGGTCGCGCGGACGCAGCCGAGCGGCCATTTGTTCACCATAGTTGTTCAGTAGGCGAGCCAGCGCGCCACACTCGGTTTGCTCTGCGAGCATCGACTGCTCTTCGCCGCCACTCCGCTCCACTCCGCCGGTCAGCGCTGACCCTAATTTTTGTGAGAAAACACCAATTGAAACCTGCCAATATTGGTGTTTATTGGCTAATATTTGAAATTTCGCCGAAGATGAATTCGTAGATCGACAACGTCTAACATACATATACACAATCAGGGCTGTTTCCCGCTGGGGCAGGCAGAGACCATTTTTTTTAACTTGCTACGATTCTCATATAATAAGGTCTAAACAGATAATAATTTGGAACGAAAGGCAAACTGAAAAAAAAAACATATTTGAAAGTTGGTTGGCGATATGTTATGAATAATAAATGATGATGATCTTCAGCCAATTCACCCGCGAAACTGCATTTACAGCTAGTTATAATCGTAAGTAATAAAATAGCATCATCACTTGTATTCGGTATAATAACGCTATTTAGAAAATGCTTGCGTATGCAAATATTTGTTCGCGCCCGCGCCGCGCCGACTTGGGCCGTGCCGTTTATTTACATTACATACGTTATGTACAAATTCGTCGTTGATTTCTTTGAATAACAACGAGATTTACGCAATTTATAACGTGGTAATAACACGCAACACCCGCTGTGCCCGACTTGAATAATATCACGTATTACAGATGCCCAAGTAATACTTTAACGTCATGTGCTATGTGTCCATTTGTTTTGTAATGCCCTCTAATTTGTAAAGTACCACCACCACACACGCGCGCATACGCACATACACACACACACACACACACACACACACACACACACACACACACACACACACACGCACAGGCGCGCGCGCGCACAAACACGCACACACACGCACGCACGCACGCGCGCACACACAAACGCACACGCGCGCGCACGCATACGCGCGCACACACGCACACGCACAGAACATGCGCACACGTACACGAACACGCACACACGAACACGCAAATGCACGCACACGCACGCCCCCCTACGCGCATACACCTGCACACACGCACACACAAACCCTCTAGGAGTCACGTCACACTTCTCTAATGGTGTATTACATAGTATTTATTATACAAACGACGATAATAATCTGTACGCGGGATCACTAACCGCCATAAGACAGGACCACCTAGTTTGACAATTTGCTGTTCATTTTTTTGTATATTTTAGAACCATTACGTTTATATTCTGTATTCAAATCACTTTTGTTTTATGACGGTGAAAAAATAAATTTCATTTCATTATCACGACTCAGAGTCGGTTGTTATTGCGGGCGGTGGTTTTGCTGTGCGGCGGGTTTAGATTGCTGAATGCCGTCAGACTCCCCCGCAAACGTTTATTACTCAGTAAAGTGGCCGTACTTTGATAACCACAGTTTTAATTAAAACGTCTGCTAAGTGCTGTTATCTCTCTGAAAATTTCAACAATATCATTGTACTACCTATTGGAGCAGACTACTATCAGTACTACATATTAGGTCAGGGAGTACTTAGTCTTTTAGGCTGTCCGGCAAATAGACTTAAGTACACGGGTAAGCGAGCCCGGCCCCCCGAGCTACTGTCTCTTCCTTCTCCTTCCGAGATAGTAGTATCCTATATCCTATAGTCCTTCACCTAAATTCCATATTCCTTTCTCAATACACCTTTTCCGCCTCATCCTATTTCCTTTTTTCTCCATTACGCCGTGGGAATGCAATGAGGAATTTTAATACTTTTGAACTTTATAAAATGGCGGCGTCGTGCTTCGCCATCCGACACGTCTCATTGCCCGCGGAGGCGAAATATGGGCCGCGGGTAGCCACTTTGCTACATCAAACGATCGTAGCAGGTGGAAGGAAGTGGTCTCTGCCTACCCCAATGGGAAAGGGGCGTGACTGTATGTATGTATGTACTATGGTCTCTGCCTACCCTTATGGGATATCGGCGTGAGTGTATGTTTGTATGTATGTTACCTGTATTGTATTTTCATCAAGTTCATATTAAATTTGCTGCTGTGTCTGTGCACTACGCAAAGGTTGACTGGTAGAGGGTGCCCTGCCCTTGGCATTACGTCCGCCTTGCCATGTATATGAAGTGTAAAATAAATAATAATAGTGATATTTTAAATGTAGAATAGTAATCTATTTCAAAATACCATTGAACTTCATATCTGTTCACGTAATCACTGGTGCTTAGTGCGGTGCGGTGCGGTGCTGTGGTGCTCGCCTCGACAGTGGTAATGATAATTCATTTATTTATTTTACACTTCATCTATACATATCTATACATATAATAAAATCGTGAACGAGCCGTGTCTGTACAATGAATATTTTTTCAAAAAAACCAATACAGGTTGTAGTTATGTTACCGGAGCCGAAAATATAATTTTTAGAAATTTTGTCTGTTTGTCTGTGCGTTTGTGCACGCTAATCTCAGTAACGGCTAAACCGATTTGAATGCTGTTTTTACTGTTGCATTGTGGCATGCTTCCTCTAACATTTGGTGTTTGTTTCATCTATATTATTTATCATTCATTCTTATTAAGATCGGAGAAAATAATTTATATATAATTTCGCTGTTACCGAATGCCCACGCGGACGGAGTCGCGGGCACAGCTGTTCATAGTAAATGTAGAGGCTGACTTAACGCCAAGGTGATCCCTACCCTACCAGTCAACCTGTACTAGCCAATCATTTATTTGCTTGAAACGCTGCTTGTACGTGTAGGAGTTTGATTTATTATATTTCTCGCAGATTTACTATACTATACTGTACTGTCACTAAACATTACTGTAATACTATTGTAGACGGAAGACTTCAAGACAGTAGAAACAATAAAAATACTAGTGATGGGCTAAAACATTAATTATTATAAAACAATTCGACTCGGACGTCTCAAAAAGTTATTTGTTATCGTAATTTGAACGATACTGCATAGGAAAATTCATTTCTACCCTCTAAAAAAATGGCTTCCGGTTTCGTTGTTCCTCGTAATTAATTATCTGTTTGAGCATGAAACCTTGAACTTTTTTCCCAGGGGCATGTTTTGTCGAAATTTAATAATGCGTAATTGACTTGGTTATATTAGGGTACGAATACATTTTTTTGTACATTTTCTCGAACTGTTATTAAAACAGATAATGGTGCTAATTCTGTTGTAACAGAACTCATTCATATTAAGATCGGAGAAAATAATTTATATATAAATTCTTATTAAGATCGGAGAAAATAATTTATGTATAATTTCGCTCTTACCGAATACCCACGCGGGCGGAGTCGGGGGACAGTTAGTATATAATAAATGTAAAGGCGGACTTAACACTTCATCAAAATAACCTGCAACGGCTACCACACAATATTATTAATTTTTACCCGACTGCGCCAGAAGGAGGGTTATGTTTTTCGAGTGTATGTATGTATATTTATTAGTCACGCTTTGTAGCCTAAACGATTTAATGGATTTTAACGAGATGATGTTAGATTCGTCTAACTGCGAGAGTGACACTGCGTATATCAAAATCATTAAAAATGTAAATTTTTCACGCAGTCGTGTTTTTTTTCTCAGTAATAATTATTAGTTAATTAGTTTCAAAGTTAGAACGGCAATATTGGACAACTACATAAATATATATATAAATGTTTATATTGATTATAAAAAAAGAAGACAGATTTACTATACACTTTGACTAAAAAACCTTTGTACTGACAGATGTCATATATGGTCTATTAAAATGGTCCTACTGTAGTCTGCAAATAAGTAGTAGTGTATCAAAATTAAATCAAAACGTTCGAAGATCATGGTCTAGGATCATTCTAAGAACTCTTGTAACAATTGTATCTATCTGTACTATTATAAAATTGTTAAATGTCAAATTTTCAAAAATCAAAAATCAACCTACTCAGATCGACTAATTAAGAGCTTCTGAAACCAAATCCGTCGGTGTTTGTTTGCTTGTTTATTCGGGCTTCACGCAAAAACCAGCGGATAGATTTTGGTTAAACTATTACAATCTTAAAGGTACTATTCCGATTTAAATACTGCGGCATATTTCATCAAAATCGGTCCATAGAATTGAAGATACAGCTTGATCCTTGTTTTAGTTAGTAGCCGTCGTTAAGATACGAGAGGTCAAGTAAAAGTGGTTCACAATCTTTTTATGTAAGTATGATTGTGCCGGGATTTCCCATGTAGCGGAAAACCGACATTGACGCGGGCGGCGCCGCGGGCAAAAGATAATTATATGATAAAAGTGTATTTTTTCATCATAGATTCTTCTATTTTTCATAGAGAGAATCGGCTGCGAATTAGCGCCATTTCTGCCAGTGTCGTGTGTATATATTTTTGCAGTCATATATGACTGCAAAAATATATACACACAATAACATATATGTTATTAATGAAATATCGGTGTGTCACATTTTATTGCTTCTTGCGAATATTGAAGTCAATCCGACGAATACCACTTTGACCAGGCAAAACACCCGCAGGCCTACCTTGAAAAAAAAAAACGCGGTCACTTTCATCGATGATCACAGTTTTATTCCAACGTTTCAATACCGTTCACGAATGTTGACTATTGGATAAACAGAATTAACAGCGAAATCCATGAACCGATATAAAATACTAAAACAAATTTGTAGGTAATGCGTCGGCAGTCGGGCTGTCGCTAAAATTTGTAGGTGATGCGCCGTCAGTCGGGCTGTCGCTAAAACTCTCCTCATTATAGATTATTAATAGAAAAAAGTCTACAAGTATTGAGTTCAATACGCTATCAGTGTTCGCCATTATGCCGCACAGCTTTTCGTAATCTACACTAATCGTGTTATAATTATAGCTAATGACTCGTTATTCTGTCGATCGATCTAAATTTATGTGGGGCACGTTATCAAATACTAACAGTAATTACTTACTGTCGCCCATGGAAGGAAAGAAACATTTATTCGAACAAGCAAAAAAGACATACATACACTCACGACGATATTCCAAAAGAGTAGGCAGAGACCAATACAAGACATAATCACAAAAGAGAGCTCAAGTAAAAGTGGTTCTTAAGCTTTTAATATAAACTTATGATTGTTTTGGGATTTCCCAAGTAGCGGAATATCGACATTAACACGGAAGATGCTGTGTTGAATGTTATTTATTTTAAATAAGTAATTGAAACCATTAATAATGATAAAGTTAACGCAGATATCGGTCGCATATTATATTTTTATTTAGGAACTCCTTTGATTTCTCGGCCGCAAGTCTCTTGGAAGCGAGCTATTGAGATAATCTACTTTGTAAATGTTAACGTTCTGAAACTTTCTGAAAATAAATTGTTCTGTTATAGAAGCCATTTCTGATTTTATTACGTTGTATATAAAGTCTAAAACGCTGTGAAGCGATGTACTAATTTAACTTAGTTAAACAGCTTGTGAATTCATTTAAATTGCGTATAGTCGTTTTTTTGTTCATACTGATTATTCTACTAATCAAATATACATCTTCAACGGATCCCGGTTGGTGGTATCGGTGGATTCCGGTACACTGAACGTGTGGTCTTTTGTTTCGTTTTATCAAATCTAATATGAGAGAGACAACGAACACCAATTAGCACATTTATAAATAGTACGCACACGATTTTTTACATGGTAAGCCCAGTACGAGACGTCCTTCTGCTGCCGGCTAATGTTTTGTATTATGGAAGCATCAAAAAAATTAGAAATATTTATTTCTTTTACAATTAGGTGTGTTTGTGCGTGTGTGTCTCTGTGTGTGTGCGTACGTGTGTGCGCGTGCGTGCCTGTGTGTGCGTGCGTGTGTTTGTACGTTTGTGTGCGCGTGCGATCGTGCGACGAAGGAAGACGGTTGCCATTATTTCTAGACATTCTGTCATTCTGCCCCATCATTTAGGATAATGTATGTGTTTCAGGCTATTTATTTAGAAGGTTTTAAAAGATATGGTGGAATTAAAAATCTCGCACTGGTCTACTACGTAAAACTCTAACACCTACAGACAGACAAGGCTTAGCTTAAATCGGTGGTAGAAACAATACTCTTAGCAAATACAATATTTAATCTCAAGTCCTGACAATATGTTCAGATCATCATCCCCAATTCATGTTCGTCAACACTACAGCGGCACGGACTTCCTCTGATCAGGAGGGGGATTATTATAGGCCATAGTCTACCACGCAGGCCTAGTGCGGGTTGGTAGACTTCACACACCCGTGCGGGCGTGCAGGTTTCCTCATGAAGTTTGCCTTCTACGTTAAGTACATTGGCATCTACAATGTAGACCGCACATGAATTAGAAATAGCACAGTGGTACGGGGCTGGATCGAACCTACGACCTATCGATCGCAAACCGTATCTGGCACCACTGTACCACTATTTAATAATATGTTTAGATAGTCATATAGATATAAAAGGCACAAGCAAGCAGCTGTGTTTAATATTCAATTATATACGTACTTAGCGTTGTCTCTTTCACTCGTACGAATGAAAGGGACAATATCGGAACTGACGTGCGGGTGACAAATGATCGTGACCTTGTCCCTGCGCGGCTTCACCCCCCCCCTCCCCCTCCCCCTCCCCCCTCCCGCCTGACTATAATAACGGTCGTTTTGGATAGGGGAGGTGTTGAGTTGTGGATTAAGGCGCCTCCCCGACCAAAACGCCGTATCAGTACGGTTTTCAATGCCTATCTATTCCTTATCTATAACAAAATCAAATAAATATACATTATACGAACGAATTTTTCCATCCACAAACACCGACAATCAACAAATTTACTATTGTCAAAAAACGGCCAGCAAATCATCTCAAAAGTTTTTGGTCTAAAAACAAGAACATGTATTTAAGTTTATAAAAAAACAACTTAATATTTATTGATTTTTTTTTTCAGTTTCATCATATTTTTTACTTTAAAGAAAATAAATCTATCTTTTTGCATTAAAAATATGGGAGGCAATAAATTGGACACTTCAGGTATATTTATATATATATTTATAGACAGGGGCGCAGGTAATAAAAGAATCTTATAGTGAGGGAAAAGGGCGATTGTGATATGTTACACATTGTCTTTTGTTTTGTTCTGTAATCCGAGATTATAGTGCTGTAAAAGGACCGCATGAAAAATAAAAAAGTTGTACAAAAAAAATATATTGATTACTAATTACCTATTCATGATCATTATCATGAGCCCGTGGAAGGCCACTGCTGGACATGGGGCTCTTCCTAAAAAATGAGGGATTTAAATAATCTCATAGAACGAATACGTATATTATAGCAATAAATCTACTCGTAGTTCGTTTTTCGTACAACAGATCCGTTGGGAACAGTTATGGGGCAAAGGGTCGCGACCTTGAGGATGGCTGTATGCGCGATTCGAAGAATTTGATAGTAGGTTTTACTGCCCCACCCCCGCAGGAAATACGTGACGATGGATCGATACAAAGCGAAATAAACGTGGAATGTCTGTATTTGCGATGTTACATGGCGTTTTTACATTTCCCCTGTCGGTCAGCAACATTAAGAAGGTAATCACGCGCCTGCGCCAATCTCTCCCACTCAGTAGCTCGTCACGCGTTTGCGCGGGATTTTTAGAATAAGTAAATGACTTTCCGTGAACACCCATTTCTACGACGAGGCAATAACTGGCAACACTTCCCGACGTGGCCGGCGGTGGGTGTGATAAAGAACAAAAATATATGTACGGGCTTATTCAGCGAGTATTATCTTCTCTAGCAGGGGTAGCCGACCGGTCGGTCGCGGCTAGTGGTGCAGTCGATCGTGGCAAGCCAAAGAACATATAAGTTATACTATACCGTTATAAAATTGTTAAATGTCACATTTTGTAAATCAAAGATATTTAAAAAACACCTACTCCGATCGACTAATTAACGGCTTCTGAAATCAAATCCGTCGATGTTTGTTTGTTCGATTGTTCGAGCTTCACACAAAAACCAGCGGGTAGATTTTGATCAAACTGTTACAATCTTAAAAATACTATTCCGACTTTAATATTGCGGCATGTTTCATCAAAATCGGTCGGGAAGAATTGAAGATCCCTGTTTTAGTAGCCGCCGTTAAGATACGAGAGAGCTCAAGTAAACATGGTTCTGAGGCTGTTTATATAAGTCTATGATTGTTTTGGGATTTTCCATGTAGCGGAAAATCGACATTCACGCGGGTGGAGCCGCGGGCAAAAGCTAGTTAGTGTACTTGATAAAATTTATATATAACAAAAAATACGTAGAACCAGACTGTGCGACGTAATCACCAACTGCATCATTTTTCAATCGTCGCTCCATCACGTTATTTATATGAAATTTCAAGAAGCACGTAACTAGTAGATCGCACAGGGTTTTGTCAGTAAATAGTAGATATGAGCTCTATAGCATGTGTCCAATTACAGAAGAGGTCCTCAAACTTGTAGGTCTAGTAGACCACTTGCCATGTTTTTCAATTTTAGATAGACCCCCCTACCTAGCTAATACTGCTAATTAATTAACTTCAAACGTGTTTTTGACAGCTGCCATGAACCCCTTGCAGGTTATTGTCGACCCCTGGCGGTCGATATAGACCAATTTGGGTATCAAAGAATTACAGCTATAAGGAGGAATTAAGGACGGCCTTGGAACACGTATTATTGATTAGTTGTAACTTAGAAGCCTCGCTTGCTTTCACTTTGTGATGGTGTTAATTTATAGTCTGTCTCTAATTAAAAATGTATCTTCATAATCAGCCCGTGGAAGCCTTGGCCTTGGTCTTGGCCTCCTCCTTAAAAAGGAGGGATTTGCCATAATTTCCACGTTTGGCAGGCGTCTTAGAGATCGCAGTAGGTTTGATTGAATAACAGGATAACGCCTATTACCATATCTTGGTGCATCTTTTACGAGTGGCTTGCTTTCACAGCATCCCTGGGGAGAGATGGAGTGACGCCACTTAGCAAATGTGTATACCTATCACTAATATAACGTTTGTCTGTCTGTTTGTTTGTTTGTTTGTCTATCTGTTACCTCTGCATACTTCAACCAAATCGCCGATTGTGTTGAAATTTGATAGGGGTTGACACCAACGATGGGTATGCTATGAATGATCACATGGTTACTGCGAGCAAATCTGCGGGTTATAATTAACTGTTCCTACATACGGAACATGGGCACATGGTGGTGCAGTGGTGCCAGACACGACTTGCGATCGAAAGGTCGTAGGTTCGATACCGGTCGCGTATCACTTATTTGTAATTCATGTACGGTCTACACTGTAGACACCAATGTAGTTAACGCAGAAGGAAAATTTCGTGAGGACACCTGCATGCCCGCATGGGTGTGTCGTGTCTGTGAAGTCTACCAACCCGCATTAGGCTAGCGTAGTAAACTACTGCCTAATCCCCATCCTTATAAGGGGAGGTCCGTGCATCTGTAGTGGGGATGAAATATATATATATATATAACTTGCGTCACACGTTTGTGAAGACGTATAAGTTCCGAACTAATTGATTTCACTTGATTAACTCGCGACTGTCGTAAGTATTTGCGATACCGCACCTGATGGAAGTGGGTGGTAATTTAGTAGGAGGTGGCGATTTGTAATACTTACTAACTTTTGCGTGCGGCTGCTCCCGCATGAATATCAGTTTTCCGGTACATGGGAAATTTTGAAACAATCCTAGATTTATACAAAAAGTCTTAGAACCACTTTTACTTGACCTCTCGTACCTTAACGGCGCCTACTGAAATAGGGATCAAGCTGTATCTTCAATTCTACTGGACCGATTTTGATGAAACATGCCGCGGTATGTAAGTCGTAGTAGTACCTTTAAGTCTGTAACAGATTGACCAAAACTACCAGCTGGTTTTTGCGTGAAGCTCGAACAAACCAACAAACAAATATCGACGGATTTGTTTTCAGAAGTCCTTATAGTCCATTGAAATGTTACAATTTAAGGACTTAATATTGCATTTTTTAGAGGACGCAATTTTATTTTTGGGACATGTGTGGGGGGTCAATAGAAGCTTAACTCCAAGTTT
>WUAW01001092.1:12970-25259 GCA_017165845.1 Thaumetopoea pityocampa | reverse complement strand
CCCACTAGGGATTGTCCTATGTACCTAATACAGTCCACACTCTGTCCGTGACAAACGCTGGGGTTCGTAATTCCACAAGCTTCATGGATTGGACAGTGTATATTTTTTATACATATATTCTTCAAGTAAGTTAATTTCTAAAGGGTCGTCAGCGCACCCGTGATACTTCTGATGTTGCAGGCGTCCACAGGCTGCGGCGACCGCTTACCATCAGGCGGACCGTAAGCCTGTTTGCAATCATCGTGGTGTAAAAAAACATATGAAACTTTTAACTGGTTGATGTAAAATCCTGTGTTGCGCAGCAATATGTGAGAGCGGCGAGAGCTCGGGCGCGTCGACGCCCGGCTCCGAGAAGGAGGTGGTGTTGGTGGGCAGCTCCGCCTCGCTGACACAGCACCCCGTGCGACAGGGCATCATGGACTTCCTGCGAGTCATCGTACTGGACTCCCTGCCGCTCAGTGTTTCTGGGAAGACTGCGCCCGTATGTATAGATTGATGATAAATTTCTTCTACATGATCTGCGCGCGTATTAACATTGAAATTTAACTGTTTTTACAAATCTTTATTGCTATTTCCCAATATATGGGAACATAATAATTAACTGTTATTAAGTTTCGTAATAACAGTTTTCTTCTATCTGTTATTAATTAATTAATTTCTAATATTGTTTGTCAAAGACCACTTGCTCTTGCTTCACAATAACTGACTAGTGATTAGACTTCCCAGGGTGACCAAGATGTGAGGTGATTAAAACACTGGTACAGTAATAACGGGTCACGGTTACCTTATAGACTTTTAACATTCCAATTTTTAGCTTACTTATTGACTACCTCTTCTGTGGACTGAGTTGAGGATATACGATGGAATCCTACCCTGTCTAAAAATATTAATACAACTAGACTAGTACTAAAATCGCTATTAAATAAATGTTGCTTTATAAATCATCTAGGACTGCAATAATGTACGAGGCTAACGCCAAAAGAAATTACACTCTTAAAAATTATAAAATTGATTCTTTATTACGTACCGATGGGTATCGATTTTTTTTTAAAGAATTCACCATAGACACTTTTCTATTCAATCATTTGGGACAATACCGACGACCACTCATTCTTAGACATTCCAGAAACCTTAAAGTTATAAACAGTCAAGGCATCTTCTTTATTTTCAAACAACATGCCCTTGAATTATTTTTTAATTTTTGGAAAAATGTAAAAATCACAAGTTGCTATATAGAGAAGTAGGATAGTTTATTAAATGAAAGTAGTCAAGTGTTCTGGCAGGAGTGTGCTCAGCGGCAATGCCGTGATACCGGAGGAGGTTCCGGGCCCTTCACTTCGGCCGTTTGTCGCACCAAGCTGAACAGTTGGTGCACAAACTGTGACATACCATTCGAAGTTGACCGTCCTTTGATTGATTCTAGCCTCCTTTGATTGATGCGCCTCGTCTTGCAGAAAAATGAGTCGCCTGAGGACTTTCCGTCGGCTCACCTTCAATGTACTACGCTGTGGACTGTCGCTTTGTTTCTACATCATGTTATAAAACCATGTTTTGCCACCTGTCTGTATATCACAACCGTATCTTTACTCGTCCGTATCGAATTTGTCTACTATAAATTTGCACCAGTTTACGCGATGTTCTGCTGATCGTTAAGTTTGTGCGGAAACCATCTCGAATAACGCTTGTAGAGAGACAGTTATCCCTGAATAAACGTCATCATCATCCCCGGTCCATATCTGCCCCCATTACAGGGGCACGGACCTCCACTCATAATGAGGGGGATTAGACCGTAGTCTACCACACTGGCCTGGTGCATCTTGATAGACTTTACACATCCATGCGGGCATGCAGCATTCCTCACAAAGTTTTCCTTCTCCGTTGAGTATATTGGTGTCTAAAGTGTAGACCGTACATAAGTTTGAAATAATCCAGTGGCACGGGACCGGTCGAACCCGCGACCTTTTAGATCGCAGATCGTGTTCAGTACCACTTGACCGCTAATGTACTTATAAATAACTGTAATAGTAGTCTGCAATACTGCTGATCCAATGCTGCCCAGTTCTTCCTCTAACTCTACAATTGTAATTCGTCGGTATTAACGAATATTTTTTTCGGCATCTTGTACGTTTTCTTGAGTAACCGCGGTTGACGGCCGACCTGACTTCGCCTCATAATCAAAATTTCTCCGTCCTCAAAGGATGACGGAAAATTCAGAAATTAAAAAAAAAATAAAAAAAATCGGCGTCGTGATTCGCCACCCGACACGTCTCGTTTCCCGCGAGGGCGAAAAGTGGGCTGCGGATAGCCACCTTGCTCGTAGCAAGGGGAAAGAAGTGATCTCTGCCTACCCCCGTTCTTCGGTAGTGTAGTGGTCAGTATACCCGCCTGTAACGCGGGAGACTGGGGTTCGATTCCCCGCCGGAGAGCCAGGGAAAAGGGCGTGAGTGTATGTATGTATAAAAAAAAATTTAAAAATTTAAAACAGAATCACCAAGAGCTGTGTCCTAAACATTCTTGCGGCTTTAATCATTTTCATAGTCATAATAAATCGTGTCACAAAAATTACGTCGTGTGAGCTCCACTTGCGAACAATTCTTGGCAGATTAGCCCCGGAAAATAAAGATTAAAAAATAATTCGATTTAAGAGGCGTTTCATTTTCAAATTTCTTAACAGATGATCCGCGTTTATATCAAATTTATGACGGTGATATCAAACAAATAAGTATCAAATTTCTTTTGGCGTGCCCCACGTATTGGTCCGTATTTGTCCATTATTGTAATATGAATTATCATCATGGGGTAGCTATAACAATTTTATAGCTCCCATGCAGAACAAAAATCAAAGATTTGTTTAATTACGACTAGTAAGTATATTATGTTGATTGGCTAGAATGCTAGATTATGTTGCTCGGCTGAGAATGCGTTTTTTTATGTTGCTAAAGCCATTTTCTCCTTTGAGTTAAATTATATTCGAATTGAAGGATGTCTCGTTATCTAAAATATTGCATTATAGTCGCAAACTAACTGAAATCCTTATTATAACTATCTGAAAGCTACGCAGGTGCAAATGAGCTAACGCACTGACTGTCAGCCTGACATTGGTTCTAGAACGCCGAATGCCCCACTGACTCTGTGCCACCGTCAATGTTTTGTACGTCATGTAGCTCCACTCCGGGGATGTCCTTCTTTTATGGCGTAAATATAGGGTTTTTTATTATTATTAAAATAACGACTAACACTCCTTAATAAAACTCAATACGTCTTAATACAAAACGCTGTCTAACTTTGGTATCGAGTTGAAAGCATTTTTTAAGAAACACACAAACTTCGCTACAGTCAGACCTGTTTTATATTAAGACGACATATTTAACAGTTTCACCCGTCAACGCTAATTGAACACCTAACCGATTTAAACCATGTGGCTTATTCTCATGCTTTTTTCTAATTGTAAATAAGCACACCTCATTATCTCCTTCGTGACTTATGTTGCCGGCGTCTGTCCAGTCGAGCGGCGCGGCCGCGCACGCTCCACTCTATGATACGATACGATAGTTATCGCACGATACGCCCACGCTCACGATAAACTTATCGTTAAACATATTAAAGCTTTTGCGTAAAGGAAATGGTGGGACGCTCTCAGATAAGCTCGAATCTGGCCGCAATACGTTTCAGCACCATTCTTAAACGCATTTGCTTCTCATAGTCGCACGCACGGTATCGCTCCGACCGATCTAGCATCGGCGTTATTTATAAGTTTTTTCAGTAATCAAACATTTCAGGTTATCGATCTGGTGTTAGACGCGTCGCCGCCCAACTCAACGAGTCAACAGCAGATAGAATACCACACGGAGGTGTTGACCACACTCATGGAGAACCTATTAAACACCGATTTATTTGGTTCCGAATTAAATATATCAAACGTGTGTTATTTGGCCGCCAGACTAGTGGATAAACTGTGGCAGGGACAGTTGTCCCGGGACCCCCATGAGGTATATTCTATATGTTTTTACAATTTCATAGAATTAAGCTTACTAGATATGGCTTTTGTTATTTATTTTACACTTCATACGTAAAATATGTAAAGGTGGACTTTTAGTGCAAATAGTGGCAGTTCTGAGGTAACAGAACTAAATTTAGACTCTTCCTATCCTTTTCTAATGCCTCACCCTAAAACGAGTTAGCAACAATTTTAGCGCTGTCAGTTTTGTTTAGACACGTTAAATTAAGTTAATGCCATAACCATTTCTACCAGTCAACTTCAGGGTAGTGAAGAGATAAAAAGTAGATGTATTAACAGACTAAAAGAAAATAAATCAGAATATTTCGCCGTTCTATTTCTTTACGCGTCTAAATATCCCCAAAGGGGTAAAATTGACCAATCTAGGTGCCACATACGATTAACAAGTTAAAGACAACAAGCCATATACACTAACTAGTGTCGAAGAAAATTTTACGATGTTTACTGAATAAACTACACAATAGAACACGAGATAATTAATATAATCGCGACGCACTAGCGCGGTGTATCGCGTGCAGCCAATGATATTCATGTGGGGCGAGGTGTCATCGACGGAATATTAATGTACAATGTTTATTGTAATGTTTGTAACAGTAGCGGAATTTGGTATAAATTGTACTAATATCTTATTATCATAAATATGACGGTTTGAATGTTTGTTACTTGTATACTGTTGAATGACTTTGAATGAAACTTGTCACCAGATAGACTGTGTTCTGAATTAAGGTAGAGAACTTTTATCCCGGTAATGTGTTGAATAGTTCAATTTTAATGTTATTTTAATTTTTCACGCGAGTGAAGCCGCGTGCAGAAACTAGTGTGAAATAAGTTAAAAATTACCGAATGGATTACGTCCTTATAAGTAAACACACTACATGCATATTTTTAAGACGACTAATACATATGTCTATTTAAAGTATCCTTACTGTTTCAGGTATTCGATTTTATAGTGAAATTAGTGACGCAAGCGAAGAAGAAATCCTCCATAATGTCACTGGAAGGATTGCACCATTGTCTGAACAGAACTATTCTGTTTCTCTTGTCTCGTTCCACGGATTCGATCGCCGATCAGATGTCGGTTTTGGAAGCGTTACACAAGCTCACCACTAATAGGTGAGTTTGTTGTTTTTCCCTATAAATAGCATTTACATGGTGATGTAAAGATTTGTGCAGTGACCATTTTTTGATTCATTGCCCGCTGAAGTCCAATTGTGGGCATAGGTCTAAAACTGGTTTTATTTTGGACTGTTTACGATTAGTGATTATAATCCACGTACGGTGATTATTGGAAGACACCCGCGTGTTCTAGAATATTTTCTGTTTATGAAAAAGCTGTTTTCATTGACATCATAATGGCCTGTGTTAAATTTAGATGACAAGAAAGAATATAGGTAGTGGGCAGTGATCCCTCTTTCTGTGCCAATGAGTTCCCGGTTCGAATTCTGGCAGGGACAAACTTTGTGTGATGAGCACAAATATTTATACCCAAGTTATGGCCGTATTTATCTATAATATTTATATCTATATAAGTATGTAAATCGTTGTCTCGTACCCAAGATACAAGGAATCCTAGTTTGGAACTAGACCAATTTTTATGGAAGTGTCCAGAATATTTATTATTATTATTAATATATATTGGAATTATTTGACTAGTTGGAATAGCCTTAATATCGTTCACTTAGGTTACTTATATTCGGCGCGGGGAATCACGAGCTCGAGTTCGTCGGCTGCCTGACGTACTGCCTCCTGCAGCTGAGTGCTAACATGAAGATCGCCCTGGACTCGCACATGCGCACCACGTGGCACGTCAACCCTAGCGGAGACTTGGAATCGAGAGACGACAGATTGACTACACACCAAGGTAAAAAAATATTTTTCACGCCTCATTTATTAGTATGCTTCAACTTTTAGAAACAATCGTTTATTTCTTCAAGGTGTGCTTTACGTGACATTGTTCATTTATCATTCATTTGCTTGGTATATTCGTTCATTCACTCCGTTTAACGACTATGATATTGGAATAAAAATGTTAAAGGTGTACAAGAATTATTAAATATATTCTAGGTGGTACAAGCTACCATAGCCAAGCTGTTACTATCCTGACGCCTCAAAGCATAAATAATGTCATATTTTACCATAACACTTGTTCAAACAGGGCGGAATCTGATGGCCGGCGCGGCTCGCCGCGTGTGGGAAGAATTGTACGTTTGTAAGAAGCCGGCCATAGAAGAAGTATTCAAAATGACACTAGTGCAGCCCGCCGGCAACGCCCGCGCCCCCGACCTGACCATCGTGCGCGAGCAACTCAACGAGAGCGCGCACAAGCTGTGGATCAACTACATCGACACAGAGCGGAAGGTCAGTAACGACTCCAGTCCTACGACATGGACGCACGAGCCTGCGCTTATGCATTTAAAAGTTCATTGTGAATATCAGTAGGCTGCTTCAGTGGTCTGTCTATAGGAACGCGGCGCGTCGGTGGGAACCGTTGAACAACTCTTGTCTGACGTCATCAAGTTGCTTCTGCAGTCATGAAACAGGCGAGCTCTAAGCCAGGCGTGATCGACTGTTGGCTGCGGGCCAGCGGGGGAGCCCGCTAACGGGCGATATTTGCCATAATTGCTGTGTGGCGCCGGTATAATAATGGCGTCAGTCCAACTCCTGCCGTGGACGTTGTGAAAACCAGCTAAGGGGTGCACCAGGATAGTGGACACCTGCGTTATCTTGTTATTCAATCAAAATCTATTGCGACCTCCAACACGTCTGCCAAGCGATTATGGCAAACCCCTCATTTTTAAGGAGAAATCATGTCCAAGTGGATAGTGGTTTGCTGCAATTTCCACGCCCGGCGTCTTGTAGATTGCAGTGCATGTCCACCGCAACGCGACGCTCCCGCCTATTACTCCGGTGTACCCTCGGCAGGTTCGTGCTGCGAATGCGGGCGTGATGTGTTAATACTATTGCACCGGCCCCACACTTGACACCGAACTTGACACAGTGTTTGTGATTTAAAACAGGCCCCGTACCGCGTGCCGTGGGAACTGCATAATCAAATCCAGTCGAAGATACAGAAGGTGACGGGCGGCTTAACTAGACTCGCGTCGAGAACGAAGGTGAAGAAGGAGGACTCGGCCAAGAGCCGCGCGAGCCCGCCGCGGGACCACGCCTTCGCCTACATGCAGGACCACGTGCAGCTGGTCCGGTCAGTTTGGCATTAGAAAAAGATAGGGAGAGTCTAAATTAAGTTTAAGTTGTATTACATCAGAATTCATACTCCTAAAAACCTGTACCCGGGGGCTCCGAGATCTCTCGATTGAACACCATGGTCCTCTTCCTGTGCTCATCATGAGCTCATCTCAAGCAGCTTTCCCTACACACCATGAACTAGTTTAGGTATCAGTGACAATGTTTATATGGTAGTTTAAGAGATTGAAATAAATAAATTATTATTATATAGATATACAATCATGTAGTTTTTGCAGTCATTCGTAGACACGGGTCTCTCGAATGAGGATTATTGTTAGTAGGCCGGGGCGCCTCGCGCCGATGACCGCCGCTCACCGCCGTGTCCCGTGCATAAGTCAGACATGTCCAGTTAATGTACTACCGAAATTGACAGCATCTGATTATTATTCCCAATCAATCAGCCCACTGCTCATCGGCTCAATTTAAAAAACCAGTAACGGTTTCAGTGAATAAGGAGAGTCCAAAAACCGTTTGTGTACTACTGCTCTTCCTATCTGGTGCGCCTGTAAGAAAAAATATGTTGTGTCTTGGTTTCTATTCGTCACAGAACTCCGGGAGTCAATGGTGTCAATAGAGCTTTACTAGGGTAATACAAAAATGCGATAAAATCATTTTTTGAAAAATGTCCCTACTGTGTTTTAAAATTGCCCAGCCGTGCTTATGGTGCGTTTTACACAACAAAAGTGGATACGCCATAATCTCTACACTCGGCAAAGTTTTTAAAGTTCGCAGTACCTGGAATCGCGTTAAATTTATCAGTCCTTGAAAATTCGTTCCTGGATATGAACCCTCTCCTTGAATGGGAGGGATGTGCCGTAACGTTCTCGCATGGCGGGCGTCTTGGAGATCACGGCAGAGGTTGGTCGAATGGCAGGGGAACGCTGCTGGCCGCTATCGTTACACGCTCAGCCGTCCTCTCGGCGTCCGCGGAGGGGACGGAGTGACGCCATTGTTATTATATCGGCGCCACACGACACGAGAGTTCATTTGAATAAGAGATGGATATCTGTCGTCGACATAGCTATACAACTACATACATATCTATATAAATAAACTAGGCGGTGTGTGTTCGTAGCCCACCTAAATAACGTTCCCGTCCCCCAACTGAACTGAACCAACAAACCGACGCGCAGGCAGGCGTGGTGCGCCCAGCTGGGGGCGGCGGCCAACACGCGCCTGCACACCTCGCGCTACGTGCAGGCCGAGTGGGCGGGCGCGTGGCGCGAGCTGACCCGCGAGCGGGCGCTGTGGGGGCCGCCGCGCGCCTCGCCCCTCGACAAGTGGGCGCTCGACTCCACGGAAGGGCCGGCGCGCATGCGCAAAATGCTCCGGCGGAACCACCTCTTCTATTTGCACTACCCCTACCGACCCGACCTCGACGACCCGGACAACGTTAGTGTATAGCGATTATTTGAATACAATCTGTGCCACAAACACACGACAGTGTACTCACTGGCATCTGAAATATTACACTTTAAACTAATTTATCAATCTACGGTAAAAAATATTTAGTTTTATTTATAGTTTTTAAAACTGTGAAATGTTTGTATATAACCTTAGTTCCCAAAGTGTTCCAGGTGGACCCTCAGGGGGTCCACGGGAGACTCGACGGGGGTCTACGTTGACGTACGCAAATTTCCATACTTAGATCTAATCTTGACATTTTTTGTCGAGTTTTAGGAATATGGTAGAAATGTAGCTGCAGGGGGTCCACCGGAACCAGCTAAATTTTGAAAATAGTCTATGAGAAAAAAAAAAGTCTGGAACCTCTGGTATATAACAATAGTAACGATAATCAAATAAGCATTAAGCTGAGACATTGGTCTGTTTTAAAAATCAAAGGATTTATGATTTAAAAATTATGCGATTTTTCAGACGCTTTAAAAAAGTTTATTTTAATTAATCCTTCAGTAAGTTAAACCACACTGAGCTGTCTAGAATTCAGAGTTCGGCATTTGACCACCGAGGTCTAACTGTCTACAAACCATATCTACTTCACAAACTATAGAACGCAGAGCGTAGAACTGGATTTGAAACTGTGGACTCCGCGCAGTGGACGTGACGCTTTACAGTGGCCGGCAAACGGGATGTTGCTGTTTATATAATGATTATCATCAGTCCACAGGAGTTCATCGCTGCACACGCGCCTCCCCCACAAAGGGGAGGGATTTGCCATTATTTCCATTCTTAGCAGGCGTCTCGGAGATTGCAGTAGACTTTGATTAAATAACAGAGTAACCCTGCTGCCCACTGTCCTGTTAAGTGACTTGGCCAGTTCTCATGCATGCATGGAGTAACGCTATTATTATGCCGGCTCGCAAAGCGGTTTATTTAATACTATACAATGCCGTCTATACTGTATTGAAATCCGTTGCACTGTATTGTAAGAGACCCATAAAATACCATCATGTTTCTACAGAAGCAATTGAAGTACAAAGTAGCGCAGAGCCTGGACAGCAAAGAGTACTTCCGCGTGTACCAACAGTGGCGGTCCGCGGGCAACAACCTGGGCGAGGCGGACAGCGTGGAGTCCGCGGAGCTGCCCCCGGCCGCCGCCGAGGAGCCTTCCACGTACGTCTACATGTTCTGCCAAATTGAATAAATTATTAGCGGCTGAAGGTGTACAGCTTTCGTCGCGTGCGCGTGCGTGCGTGCGTGCGTGCGTGCGTGAGTGCGCATGTGTGAGCGCGCACGTAACAATCAATATAAACAAATACTGATTGTTCCAGGAGTCAGGACGCGTCGCTGGATGTACCTAATGTGGAAGGTTCGCCGTCTGACCTCGTTAGTAGCGGTGTCGTGAGCCGCGGCACGAACCATTCTTCCGGAGAAGGTGAGCATCCAATTACACTCACCGGTCTACGTTCTGTGCACGTTGTCACCCATAATTTTTTTAAGTCTATCAGCAACTGTGACTGGAGACGGCGTCACAAGCATCGCTCAGGCATAAGTAGACATTCAAAGTCCGCAAAACATCTATATTAAAAATTTTATAAGTACCATACCAGTGCTAGGGCTATCCGTACTCAAATCTATACTGTTATAAAATTGTTAAATCTCAGATTTTCAAAAATTATTTAAAAAACAAACTACTCAGATCGACTAATTCATGGCTTCTAAAACCGAATCAGTCGATGTTTCTTTGTTCGTTCGGGCTTCACTCAAAAACCAGCGGGTAGATTTTGATTAAACTATTACAGTCTTAAAGGTACTATTCCGACTTCATTAATGCGGAATGTTTTATCAAAATCGATCCAGTAGAATTGAAGATACAGCTTGATCCCTGTTTTAGTAGCCGCCGCTTAGGTACGAGAGGTCAAGTAAAAATGGTTCATAGATGTTTTATATAAATCTATGATTGTGTCGGGATTTCCCATGTTGTGGAAAACCGACATTCACGCGGCCAGAGCTGGGGGCAAAAGGTAGTAAAATTTATGCATTGTACCTTCCGAGATAGTAGTATCCTATATACTATAGTCCTTTTCCCAAATTCCATACTGCTTCTTAAATACACCTTTCCTACCTCACCCTTTTTCCTTTCCTCTCCAGCTCCATTAAGCCGTGGGAACGCAATGAGGAATTTTAAGACTTGAACCTTATAAAAATGGCAGCACCGTGGTTCGCTACCCGACACGTCTCGTTATCCGCGGGGACGAAAAGTGGGCTACGGGTAGCCACTTGTTCGTAGCAGGTGAAAAAAAGTGTACTCTGCCTACTCCAATTCTTCGGTAGTATAGTGGTGAGTATCTCCGCCTGTCAAGCGGGAGACCGGGGTTAGATTTCCCGCCGGAGAGCCAGGGATATGGCGCGACTGTACGTAGGTTGCTCCATAAGTTTTGCAACATGAGTATCCTAGCAAGTTTGTACTTGTTTGATTGATTGCATTAACAAGTATAGAGACTTACAAGTCCAAACTAGCACACAGCTTATTCCTATATTCATTATTGTCGTTGCACGATTAGTGGAAAGTTGCTAAAAATGGCCTGTCTCAGTCACCGTGGTTACCGAGTGATATTCTACTACAACTTCAGCCGTGGATTATCGTACCAAGAATGCCACGAAAAAATGTCTGAAACCTTCGGCGATAAGTGCCCCTCTGCCTCTACCATATTCCGTTGGTCAAAGAATTCCAACGGGGAAGATTCGATTTATATGACGATGAAAGATCAGGCCGCTCAGTGACGGGCAGGACTCAAGAAAACATTGACGGCATTAAAAATTTAATTACATCTGATCGTCGAATTACTCATAGACAAATTCAAGAGATTCTGAGTATTGGTGCATCAACTTTGAATTCAATTTTGCATGAAGATTTAAAAGTAGTAAAAAAAAATGTCTTGTTTATGGATCCCTCATTGAAAGTCAGCGAGCAGCGCCTGTCAATTCGTGTAAAAAAATGTTAAAGAAGTATTGACTCTGGCCATTCAAAGGTTGTTGATTCAATTGTCACAGGCGACGAAACCCGGTTATATTTTTTCGACATTCCCAGTAAATCCAAATCAAAACTATGGGTGTTTGGAGGTGAGCCAGCACCGACGATGGTTAAACAGCAGAGATCTGTTAAAAAAAGGATGATCGTAGTTTTCTTTGCTAAAGGGGGTCTCATAAAAGGATAGAGTTGGATTCTCAGAAGACGGTCACCGCTAGTTGGTACACCGGCGTTTGCTTACCTCAAGTCATAAATGAGTTAAAAGGATTGCGACCAAAGTCACGTCTCAGGACCTGGCACTTCCACCACGTCAACGCGCCGGCGCATCGGGCAAGCTTGACTCGGGAGTTTTTGACCCAATTAGGACTCACACTATTGGATCATCCTCCCTATAGCCGAGACCTTGCACCGTCCGATTTTGGGCTCTTCCCTTTCATCAAAAATAAATTAAAAGGACAAAAATTTGCAACTGAGGAGGAATTATTAAGTGCTTGGAATATTGTCTGCGCTACCGTTTCACAGGATAAATGGGAAGAGATGTTTAGTAGTCGGTTTGTACGTATGCAATAGTGTATAGACCTGAGGTTCCCAGTCTT
>WUAW01001090.1:63584-82603 GCA_017165845.1 Thaumetopoea pityocampa | reverse complement strand
GCCCATAGCTGTCCACTGCTGAACATAGGCCTCTCCAATCGAATTCCAGCGTGACCGGTCCATAGCCACCTCCATCCAACGAGACCCAGCAATCCTCACTAGGTCGTCGGTCCATCTCGTAGGTGGCTGTCCCACACTGCGCTTGCTAGTACGTGGTCTCCATTCAAGGACCTTTTTGCCCCATTGGTCATCCGATCTTTGCACTATGTAGCCTGCCCATTGCCACTTCAGCTTGCAAAATATAAATTAAAGTTTTTATTTCCATACCCTTATAATTTTCTTTATAATCTAATCTTGCTAAATTATTTTGTGGCATTTGGAATCCTTAAGGGAAAACCTTCCAATGTTAGCCACTTAATGTTATCTCTTTTAGTGCTTACCAATTTGCAGCCATCAAACCTAGGATGAAAACTGCATCTATGCTATTATAAAATTGTTAAATTTTAGATTTTGTTTACACTATTGCAGTCTTAAAATACTATTTCAATTTAAATACTGTGCTATGTTTCATGAAAATTGGTCAAGTAGAACTGAAGATACAGTCTGATCTCCGTTTCAGTAGCCATCATTATGGTATGAGAGCTCAAATAAAAATGTGTTCTGAACTTTTTATAATTCTATAATTATTCCATGATTTTCCATTTAATGTGAAAACTGTCATTCATGTGGATGAAATCACTGTGAAAACCTAGTAATAAGTATAATTTATTTACACTTTACAGATTGATGTGTCCGAGTTAGCAAATATAATAACAACAAATAAGATCCGATTTTCAAATGCACCTCTTGTGTGGTTAAAAGATGTGACAGCTTTCCTCAACAACAAGATCCAAATAGATGTGGAAGATTCAACTTTCTCTAGCTATCCTCCTCTTTATCCATTGTCCACTGTCCCAGGGAATATAAAGAGCTTACTCACAAGTTTGTTACAAGATGCTGGAAAAGCCAATACCCAATTATTCTTTGATGTCACTCTCACATCTCTGGCAAATGATATGAGTAGAGGTTTGTAATGATAATATTAATTACAGGTCAGGAATGCACTGGGCAAATACTTTAATTAACTTTGGGTGTGCTGTTGGTATTGGTTTGTTTCAGATTATATGATTGTCTGCATATAATTAGAGCTTAAACTGTAAACTCGAAACTGTGTGATTGCATAAAATAAATTATTATTTTAAATGGAGCTGTTACATAATAAAAATAATTTTAAATAGAGTGGAAAATGTTACCAGATATAACATTGTTGTAGATGGTGTTAGAGTAGATCAAGTAAATGAGTTTGTTTACCTGGGAACTATGATTTCAAGAAATGGAAAGTGTGATAGTGATATTGAAAGGAGAGTGACTGCAGGTAATAAAATGAATGGTGCTTTGCACTCTATAGTGAGTATTCAGTCAGTCTCACAGAAGGCTCATCTGGTTATTCACAGTGGTTTATTGGTATATACACTTATGTACGGCAGTGAATCGTGGGTATGGCAAAAGAAGAACGAAAGTCATGTGAATGCAGTGGAAATGTGTTCCCTGCTGAGTATCTGTGGAGTCAACCCAAGTGATTGATTGGGGAATAGCATGATAAGGGATCAGTGTAAGTTGAAGTATAATGTGGTGACAAGGATCCGGAAGGGAATGCTCCAATAGTTTGGTCATTTAGAAAGGATGAGTAAGATTCGAATAACGAAATGAATATACTGGTCAAAAGTGAGCGGAAGGTCAGAAGAAGGCACCCAGTAGATACCTTGACCACATCAACAACTTATTTCAAAAAGGCCAAGTTCGTAGCACCCTTAATCGATGAAAGTATATGAATAGATGTATGGATGTGGATGAGGCGAAAGAGGTGTGTCAAGATCGTAGTATGTGGCAAACTGGTCTCTGCCTACCCAAATTGATTTAGTTGCTGCTGTCACTCAAACACTCCCTTGAATTTGTTTTGAGTTTGCAGTAAATTATTTGGCTAGTGCATCCGCGACTTCTGATGTTTTCTTATGAAAATACGAAAATTAATGATTATATTATAGTCACTAAGAAGCCAATGATTTTACTATAATATGATTTACTAAATATAAATAATTAATTTACTGTATAAATGAAAAATCTCAACTAATATTTGTATATTACAAAAAGTATCACATCTTTTGTTTTGTATAACCTCATATATTACATAATCTATTGATTATCATAGCTTAGTAATATAACAGTTCAATGATGAGAATCCTCGGCTCATTTATATAATTTTAATAAAAACATCTCCAGTTCAATTTCAGTTGGAAATTTTAACTATAGGATGATGAGCTCTCCCATCACGTTTTCAATACGTGCACATTGTATCTGTTACTATGGCGAGATGAATAACAAATAATGATGACGTCATCAGTTATGGGTCATCACGTCGGAGTCACTACTTTTAGCGAGATTATTAATGATCCATGGTGACGTTGATGATTACGTCATCAGCTATGGCCGAAGTGTTGCAGGAGTGGCAGTATCGGAAAAGGAAAGATCTTCCGACCAGACGGGTGTTATGTCTGGCGGGGCCTGCCACCGCTCCGACGGTTGATGTCGGGACGTTGTATATACACAAGTCGTTATTAAACTTCATGCGCGTGATTCACACTTCTAATGTCGTCACTCAAGAACTACGCCATCTGTTGAGTATTTGTAGTACTGTGCAGTGAAGCGGGGTCACCACACATCCATTTCTAAAGTTGATAATTTGTAGGTCAATCTGTGAACGGGCACAGGCTGCTTTTGCAGATGCTTGCTCAAGAAAACCCAGAGTTATGTGTGGCATCTGTACAGAAGAGTGCTAATCTCCGCAATTCCTATCAAAACCGTCCACCAATCGGCCTCTCATTACTGTGGGCGTTCGGGCAAGGCGGTATCGCAAACTTTGCAGTTGGTTTGAAAGGTAAGTAAATTAGATTTTGTAAGTTTAAGGCCTTTGAGGGTCCAGCAACAGAATATTAAAAAGTGCCTGCGAGAATTGCAAAATTGGAAATATATTATTTAAAAAAAAATGTCCGTATATAGATAAAAAATTAGTCATCATCTGATCCCTAAGTTGAAACTTGCGCAGAACTGCACGCGTCCGCCAATTTATTGAATAGGACATTAAACAATGAACTTTTGAACATTATAAAATGGCGGCGTCGTGGTTCGTCACCAGATACATTTAGTTTCTCGCGGGGCGAAAAAGTGGGCTACGGATAGCCACTTCAGTAGGATAGTGATCAGATCTCCGCCTGTTACGCGGGAGACTAGGGTTCGATTCCCTGCCGGAGAGCCAGGGAAAAAGGCGTGACTATGTAAAAAATTATGAAACATCATGATAATCAATATGATTAAAAAACGGGTATAATCCAATTTTACACTGAAACGCTTCTTCTGGTAAATTGTAAAAATTTAATTACGTCATTGTTCTATCGGATGAGCGATATGTAAACGTTTAGCGCTGTAGTCCTAACAAACTGAACATAAATTTTCAGTAAAAATATGGAGGACAGACAGAAAGGTTGTGTGGAAGGGATCCCACATTGCGTTAAGACTGCCCGATGTACACTTTACATTTCTTGTTTGTATGCATTTTTTTTACATCGATGTGCAATAAAGAGTACTCTCATCACCGTCACCATCACCGTCGCCGGCTCGTGGAAGCCCACTGCTGAGCGTGGGCTTCCTCCTTAAAGAGTACCTACTCTATTCCATTCTATTCTATACATTTCCAAACCATGAGGGTTGTTAGTTCTACTAAGGAACTTAAAATACATCAATGTCGCGTTTTATACATACATACACTCACGCCGTTATTGCATAAGGGTAGGCAGAGACCATAGTTTGCTACATACTACGATCCTGACACATCTCTCTTGCCTCATCCACATCCATACATCTTTTCATACACATTCGTCGATTAAGGGTGCTACTAACTTGACCCTTTCGAAACAAGTTCTTGATTTGATCAAGTTTGCCTCGTTTAATAGTACATTTTTAATGGGCTACAGCGCAATATTCTGGGTCAAAACCATTGTCTGACGGAGATACGGCTTATCGTGTTATCGTTCGTCATTTTGACACCTGTCAAGGTACGGTGTGAGATAAACTCCCGTGAACGCTCTGAACTGTCACAGCAGTTATTACTGTACTTACAGGCTACAAATATTGTTCCTTGCTCTCGTGACATTTATTTAGTCATAGTGATAGAAGTTGCTGTTTAATTAGACGTGTGAGTTATTGCTATGGTATTATAATCATTATTTGTTACTATTTAAAGGCATCATCATCCCCAGTACATGTTCGTCCCCACTACAGGGGCACGGACCTCCCCTGATCAGGAGGGGGATTAGGCCGTAGTCTACCGCGCTGGGCCAATACGGGTTGGTGTTTATACTAATATTAGGATTTAATAAAATTTTTAGTAATTCATGTTTAACTACCCTTTATTTAAAAATTAGACTGCATTATCTAGATGAAGTATCCATCTGTCCAGGGCCGTCTCCACCCGGGGGGTTCAAGGGGTGCGGTGCACCCGGGCGCAGAGTGCTAGGGGGCGCAAGCCGACTGCCATCAATTTCGATAGGTACTTACTACAATGAGACTACGCGAGCCGAGCTGACTTTCGCACCCCGGCGCCGAATATGCTTAAGACGGCCCTGCATCTATTTGTGTGTGTGTGTGTGTATTATTGACTCCCCTTCGGTTACTTACCATTTTCAGTTAGTACCTAATGATATGAATAATGACTAGACCGCCTCTGGGCAAGTATTCATAATGAATAAAAAATATATAGGGATTTGTTAAAACTGTATAATTTTTGTTGCAGCCTGGCAAGAGCTATTTCTTCCTATAATTGAGCTTAAGAGCTACACCAAATACATTGTCAGTTATCTGTCGAAGCTTCTAGATGCGCACATGGAGGCGGACGGCACTAGAGTTACCCAGGACCAACTGTTCGCCATGATCGACATGGTGAACAGCAAGCGGGCGGCGCTGCCCAAGGAGCTGTCAAGTGACCTTATCAACCAATTAAGTAAATATAAGGTGAGACGCCTTTGCTATATGGCGCCAGCGTAATAATAGCGCCACTCCATCTCCCTCCGCAGATGCTGTGAAAATCCCTCCCTTTTACGAAGAAGGTTCGTTTCCAACGGTGGACCAGTGGACCAGTGGGCCGGTGCGCACCGATAAACGTCTCAATACCAGTGTTAGACAGTTATAGTTTCTATTCCGTTATCGATGGAGATAAACAGTTTAGGGGACTCTAAAATCTATACTAAGAAGTCTCTTGCGCAACAGTTATAGAACTTTACAACGATAGATTTTTATAAATCTTTATTTTATCATCATCATATCAGCCCACAAACATCCAAGCTGCATTTGCTTTTCAAAATACAGTCATACACAACCACCTACTAGCGTTCAGTTAAAAATACATAAATGTAATAACCCCCAAGGCACGGATTGTTTATCGTCATCATCATATCAGCCCACAGACATCCACTGCTGGACATAGGTCTCCTCTAATGATCGCCACACCGAGCGGATATAAGCCGCCTGCATCCACCGATTGCCTGCGACCTTCACCAGATCATCGGTCCACCTAGTCGGGGGTCTACCAGCATTACGCTTTCCGGTTCGGGGTCGCCACTCCAGCACTTTAAGACCCCAACGTCCACCGGTTCTGCGAACTATGTGCTCCGCCCACTTCCACTTCAGTTTTGCAATCCTTTGAGCCACATCGGCGACTCTAGTGCTCGTGCGGATTATCTCATTACGGATCCTGTCTCGCAGGGAAATTCCGAGCAGAGCTCTTTCCATTGCTCTTTCTTTATAGCTCTCTGTAATATTCACGCGTCCTTAAGCCGTATACATTTTGGTACTAAATCTTTAAGTTAACAATAAAACCCCATCTGTTCCATATCAACGCAAATGAGAATAGCTTATCATAATCGTACCATGTCGCACTTATGGCAAAATTGATAGTTTCATATTCTTAGCGACACATTTGTCCCAAGGTGGAAATTGAGATATCCATTGAAGTATTGAGATTAGCAGTCCTGCATTTTATTCCTCCATGGTAGCAGCAATAAAAGACGCAACCGGTTATACGCTTGATGAAGCTATGCATCTGATTTCAGGATATATTTTTTAATAGGAGCAATAATAAATTACAAGTAACCTTTAATCAACTTATGAAGAAGTTGCCTAATCAGTACTTGACTGGTTCCTCCCTGGATCCATACAATAAAGTACTGGTGGCTTGTCTAGTCGATTGCCTGGCGAGGGATGACTCCTGCAACGCCACTTGGAGACAACTGTTCCACCGGTGCAGCAAACAGTCTGCAACTCTGCTCGATTACATAGGTCGGTAGCATTTTATTATTTATGTATCATAATTTTTAGAAAATATATACATACAGTCACACCATTTTCCCAGTGGGGTAGGCAGAGACCACTTCTTTCCATTTGCGACGATCCTGACATACATCTTTCGCTTCTTCTACTTTCATAAACGCTTTCATAGAGCTCGTGGGTTTTAAGTACTTTTAAGCTGGCCTTTCTTCAACATGACTTCGATTTGGTCGAGATATGTTCGCCTGGGTCGACCCCTACCGATTTGGAAATTCAGACTCATCTTATAAATCTGCTTCGTCAATCTTCTTCTATCTAATAATTTTTTTTACAATACTTAAGCCAGTATTTGACTACAATCTCACCTGATGGTAAGTGGCGATGTAATCTAGGGTAGTAAAACGTACTAGGTTAATAAAAACCTATTCACTCTTAAATAATTAATATACTTTAAGACTGTCTTCCCCGCAAGTCTTTATTGCAGTAAGAAAAAAAATATTTTCTTTCTGTAGTAAAGATTAATAAGTATAAATAGATTCAAGAAATTATTAATTGAGCACAAAAAGGTACAATATACAACTTTTTATAGACATAGACTCTATTGGAAATACGATTTTAATAAGAATATAATTGTTAAACCAATATGTGTATTTTTTTGGATTGAAAATATATATAATATAAAATTTTGAAAAAAAAATTAAAAGTTTGAATTTGAACTAACGTTTTGCTCGCGGTTTCGTCCCTCACGGACTTCACATTAATGTTATATTACAACTGTACGTTTCTCTAGCATTGAAAATAATCCATATCACACTCGGACAGTCATCAAAGTGTAACGTGGTTCAAAGTAACTATATTCATGCAAAACATCATGGAAAAGAGTGCAATCAACAAACACATTTTTGTATTGATAAGAACAAGGGTCGCTATAAATTAAAATAATACATGAATTATATTTTTTTGTTCATTACTTTTTATAGATAGCAATTGGAATGAGGTTAGTCCGAAATTGAGATTGAAGTCTTTGAAAATGTCAGTGTTACAATATAAAGAGGTCTGCGGAGAAGCTCTGAAGGGCAAGAAAAAAGATGAAGCAGTAGTAAAGACAAATAAAATATGTCAGGTCAGTGCCCTTTTTATATTTTCTTTTAAGTTAGTTATAGGAACATCGAGTATGTACACTTATAAGTACTTTATCAAAGTATGCCGCCGCAATAAATTAAACCGCCTCCTGCGATTGTTTCACCTGAGGTAGCTGCCCTCAAGGCGATTTGTATTAATCGCACCTCCACTCTTTGAATACACTCCAGACTCTTCTCCCTCTCTACCTTAGAAAAGCAGAGAAGGAGAAAGTCTGGAGTGTACTAAACACTTGCTAGACTTGCGCGATGATTTTAAAGGTCATATGAGACAAACAGCAGTGAATCAAGTGACAATATTTGTCTGGCTATAAACGTTTGCACATATTTTCACCTTTTATCAGTGTTCATACTAGCTAATATCGATTATACATTTTATGTAATCACACAGATTATAAATTATTATTTATCAATTTATTGTATATCATAATCATAGACATAATAAAAAAGTAATTACGTCTATGATCATAATAAAGATTAAAGGTACTTACTACACTAAAAAACTTATTTCTACCAGGTAAATTATTTTATCTATCATATTTGACAGATTGTAATGTAATTAAGGAAACTATATATATATATATATATATATATATATATATATATTTTAGAAGTTTTTATTTTGTTATTCAAATATACGTAGATAGTTCTATAAACTTCTACAATACGATTCTAATCTTGTAAAAACATGTTCTGTTTTTATTGACCAGTACAACTCTAAGCAGTCCTTTATAATCATAGAACTACCAATACCGGGAAGTGCGATACATTGAAATTAATACGGGAACCGCTGTCGGCAAACTCACACGAATAAATGGTAAATCAAACAGTACACTACTAATGAATAATTCTTTTGATCGGTGCTTTTTATTTTACGCTAAACTGGTATAAATAACGCAGTCTTATATTCGACATTATACTTTCAATAATTGACACAAAATTTATTTTACTATATTGCAGAAAGTTGTTACGACATTTTGTAATCAAAGGGATAAATTTAACTATTCTGTAATAGATGGCACTTCTCCAGTGAAAGCGATTATGAACCTATTTTGCTAGCCAAAAGGTTGATAATTTGGATATACTTTCCGTTATTTACGCAATAAACGCTAGAATTAGTTTCGCTATCTACAATAGATGGTGTCACTTTTTAGTGAAAGCGATTATGATTCTAATTTCCCAAGCAAAAATTTGATTCTTATATCGTACCTATCCTTATCTACGAAAAAAACGTAAAATTCCGCTATACGGCCAGTGCAATGGCACACTGAATGCTTATTCATTCGATAGCGGATTTTGTCACGCGTGAAGTAAATAGAAAAAGCTAGACAAACAAAATAAATATACGTATTATTTATATAATTAGGTAGGTAATATAAATCGTCGTTATCATTATCATACCAACCCAGTCATATTTACAGCTGGACATAACTTTGTAGTAAATCCATTAGTGTCATTTTGACATTAGTCGCAGGAATAGTGGGGGCTACGGGAATGACATCAGACGGCGGTCGATCGTCTTAACCTGCTCTACAGCCACATCCCCTGAAAAAAGCAGACTTTGACGCTCGTGTGCTAAGGTCGTGAATAAGTTATGTAGAAGAAGTTAATCTCGTGATAGATAGATATCTTCCCAAATCTATACTATTATAAAATTATTAAATGCCATATTTTTAAATCAAAGATATTTAAAATCTCACATCGACTAAATAAAGACTTCTGATACCAAATCCGTCGATTTTTGTTTGTTTGAATTTCTCGCAAAAACCAGCGGGTAGATTTTGGTTAAACTATTTCAGTTTTAAAGATACTATTTCGATTAAATACTACGGCATGTTTCATCAAATCAGTCAAGTAAAAATGAAGAGACAACCTGATCTCTGTTTTATAAGCCGCTTTTAAGGTACGAGAGCTCAAGTAAAAATAGTTATTAGAGTTTTTATGTATCTATGATTATTTCGGGATTTTCCATATATCGGAAACCCGACATTCACCATTTAATGTAAATCAAAAGTTAACTATTTTTTATTATTAGATTTAAAGTAAATCAAACGTTAACGACTTTTTTATTATTAAATTTTGTACATATTTTGTGCCTAAGTATATATTGCTATAGTTATTCACATCGATAAAATCAGGGCACGATTTGAGTACGTCACAAATCGAATAGCAAAAAAATCCTGAATAGTACACTTAATTCAAAGTAAACTTTATTCTTGAATATTAAGGATGGTTATACCCTTAATTTTTATTAAAATTTTATTGAATTGAAAATATATGAAATCGTACTTTCCAATGGTACGAAACCTCCATTAGTAACAAATTGTTTTTGCTACTATTATTTTTACACTCAAAAATGAAAAAAATTCGGCATAGCTATGAAAATTATGAATATTGTAACACAGCCGACTTATCTAGTCCGATATCATAACACGACTGATGATCGATGGACGACAAAAATTGATGTAAGTGAGCATTATTATGCATACTTATGACACGCGTACTACGCTTACTTCGCGCTTCCCGGTTTTGGTAGTTTTATTATTATAATTAGGTTGTAATTTTATAATAATACCATTGATTGATATTGGTAAATATCACTGGAATAGAATTTCATAAAATTGACTTTAAAGAATAATTAAATACGAACTAATATTCATGTGACATGATTATTAAATAATTTAATTTCTTTTAAATTAAAGTAAAACTATTAAATGTTTTTGAACTCGGTAAAATAAAAAATTTACTGACACTGTCTGTGCAGCATTTTTTTTTTGGTAGTTTTCTTTAATTATTGCTCTGGTCACCCGAATTTGGGCAGTCTAGAAAATACGAGTTTGTGAGTGGGTGACTTTTTAATATTTAGTATTGTTATTAATATTTTCGAAGATATTCATCAACTTCTAAGGTAATAAAAGTGTAGATTCAAAGTAAATCGAAATAAATTTACATCATCATTAGGAATTAATATACGGTATTATTATTACGCGTTGTGAATAAATGTGCCCAAATTATTTGAATCAAATGAAGAATCGCTCAGTTTACCTATGAAAGGAAGTTCAAAACTGGTTTAGGCGTTGTTTAGTTTAGCGGGCGTCAAGCTAAGACTAAAATATGTTGAATTGTTGATGTGTAAGTTGTTACATCCGTTACTCCGCGGGAGGTGCTCAGTTCGTCACTCATTTTGCTTGTTGTTTGTCTCGTTCAGGTATTGTACACCTATTTAACTTAATGTTAAATTTTTATTCCCGTCCTTATTTTAACATTAATTTTGGATATGTGAAGATTCTTTTGTTCCATTATACATATAGTATATTTAATATCTGGTTCGCATTTTCTGTAGATACGTACCCTGAATCAATTTTTTTAACGACGTATTTCATCACAGTTTGTTTGCAATATATAAACTTAATGCTAATATATTGTGTCAATAACTGTTCTATATAATTACTAAATTAGGTTAACTTTTATTACAAACAACCTGATACTCACAGCTACGTGTTGTGAATATTTGATGGTTATTAGATATTTTTAATGGTGACTATGGTTCTAACTTCTACAGTTTTTCAATTTCTACTCTAACCCCTACATATTATAGCTTACAATTTATATTGTAGGTTATAATAATCATTGTGAAGTACTATCTTCTAATGAAAGTACCATCAAAACAATTTAGCCATTAGGAACATTAGTCCAGATAAATAAATATGCAGACAGAAGTTTTAAAATGTTTGTTATTTAAAATAGTTTTGGTTGTGTTAATAAGCTTAATCTTAAGAAAATCCTGTATTTTGAAATTACAGATAAATTTTATTTATTTGTATAGATAAACACATTTCTATTATAATTGGCCCAGTAGAGACTAAAATTGCTATATACTTATTATATCTAGCAAGGATTATATAAAAGCTACTATTTTTTTTATCCATCCTATTATAAAATTGTTAAATGTCAAATTTTCAAATAACAAAAATATTCAAAAATAAACTGTTTAGATTGACTAATTAAGAGTTTCTGAAAACAATTCCATCAATATTTGTTTGTTTGTTCGAGCTTCACGCAAAAATCAGCAGGTAAATTTTGGTTAAACTATTACTATCTTAAATGTACTACTCTGACTTAAATACTGCAGCATGTTTCTTCAAAATCAGCCCACTAGAATTGAAGATACAGCTTGATCCCTGTTATAGTAGCCGTCTTTAATGTACAAAAGCTCAAGAAAAAGAGGTTCACAAACTTTTTATATAAATATATGATTGTTTCGGGATTTTCCATTCCTAGATTTTCAGCAGAAACCATCGTTCACATGGGCAGAGCTATGGGCAGAAACTAGTATACATTAAATCTAGAGTATATTTTATACATCATCATCAGCTTGTGAAAGTCCACTGCTGGAAAGGAGCCTCCTCAATAAAAGAGATAAATTTGCCATAATCTCCATGCTTAGCAGTATTCTTGGAGATTGCGGTAATTGTTAGTAGCCCAGTGCTAGTTGTTGCAAGATAATACTGCCTATTATCATCGTGCATCCCTTAGCTGATTATTATAGTACCCATGGAATGAAAGAGTGAAGCATATATTATACACCAATGAAGAGAGTATGTTGATATTGGTGTTCTTAGAGCATTACTTTGAAGCCACCGTAATAATGCACTTAAAGAAGGTAGGATAAGGGATTTCAGCAAGAGGACTTCATAAAGTGTGTTATATATAGGGAATCATAGGAGATAGTTTGAGACAAAAAGATATGGTTCATATCTCCTTCCCAAGTTTGGTGAGGAATATAGTATAGGAATTGCGTTTTAGTAGACCTAGTTCTAAGTCTGAAAATGGTGGAAGAAATAATATTGTTAATGTTTATTGAATACAGCTTGTTTAGAATAACACATGTCAAAAATCTCTAATAGTAACCTTTAACAGCACCAAAGGATCTAATCAGGATATATCTATGTATTTAACAACTAAAAGTATTTCATTACACAAACTAAAAAATATCTGTATATAGTGTGCAATTGAATTGAACCATTAAAACAAATGTCTATTCTATTTGTACAGTATTAACACAAAACTGAAGTATCCTTCAGTTATGCTTATCAGCAAATCAAAGAAAATAAATAGGTTTATATTCAAGTTTTAATTATTTAATAATGTACATCCTAAATCAGTGCTGTATTCGTTGTCGGTGTCTGAATCGCTAGAGCAATATCAAACTTTCCTCTGCCTCACTCCCAATTTACTTTTTTCTAAATCTTATCTATCACATTCTTTTGATTTGTTAGAATACATGTTTACAGGCATCATTCAATAACATCAAAATTGTACTTTCCATAAAAGGTGTTTTAATAGGTTTAGTATGATAAACATATTAAAAATATATGCACTTCATTATACATTTTCATGCAAAACAAAACAGTTATTTTTGTATGGGAAATAATATTAATGTACCTACAGATTGATTAGAATAACAGATGCTATCAATCTCACCTACATCTATCATTATAATCAAGGTACATTTAAATGACTATAATAACTCAATAGTAAAGACTAGTCTATCAGGCTAGACAGACTACAAAAAAATCATTAAACACACTCAAATTGTAATAATAGGTCATTAAGTATGAATTATCCGATTACCTAAAGCCTCAAGTTTGATACCAGATGTCTCTGATATTTCACTTCGCTCGTCCTTTATTTTTTTGCATTGAGAAGGTACGCCATCCGGCTTTCAGGTGCACTCTTTTTTTTTTAATAGTCTATCGTATTGTCGTCTGGAGGTTAAATATTGTAAGTCATGGATAAGACAAAAATGCGAGTTATTTTCGAATACGAGTTCCGTCGTGGAACTATTGCAGCGCAGACAAGCCGAAATGTTAACGAAGTGTTTGGTAAGGATGTAGCTAACGAACGTGCAGTACGTCGATGGTTCGAGAAACTCCGATCTGGAGATTTTGATCTTCGAAATGAACCACGCGGGCGGCCTGCGAGCAAGGTGGATGACAACCAACTGAAAGCTCTAGTGGAAGCAAATCCATCTGAAACGACGCGTGAACTAGCAGCAAGCTTTGAAGTTACCTTCCCAACAATATTAAGTCATGTGAAAGCAATCGGAAAAGTAAAGAAGCTGGATAGGTGGGTTCCGCATGAGTTGAGCGAGCGCCAGCAACGGAACCGCTTCGAGGCTTGCTGTTCTTTGGTATCAAGACTAAAAGGCGATCCATTTTTGCACCGGTTAGTCACGTGCGATAAAAAGTGGATACTTTTTGTTAACCGCAAGCGTTCGGCACAATGGTTGGACAAAAATGAATCGCCAAAACACACCTCAAAGCCGAGTATACACCAAAAAGAACTAATGATGTCTGTTTGGTGCTCCAGGGCGGGTATTATATACACTATAGTTTTATGAGACCTGGGCAATCGTTAACGGCGGCCCTCTACTGTGAACAGTTAGAAGTGATAAGGCAGCTGCAAATTAAGAAGCCGAGATTGGTCAACAGGGACAAACCAATGCTCTTGCAGGACAACGCTTGTTTTATTTTAGAGAGTCCAATTTGCTTGATGCTTTGTGATTGTGATGTTAAAATGTTTTGTTACAGGATATTCTAGACAGAATGACGAGCACTAGAAAGTTCCCCTGGGTCTGGGCCAGCCTGTTCCTGCTGATTGGCATCGCTGGTCTAGTCTCATATGATGTGTCCAGAGCAGGTGGTAATTTCTCCGGTAAGTATTGCTAAAATTTTGTCTCATAATAATTATAAATAAATTTTACACAACTATTCAAAAAGGTGTGTATTGTTTGTCAACGTTAATGTAAGTTACTTATCCCACTATAACTTCTAAACATCTTAACCATTTTACATGTTTTGATAATGTTAAACTATTTTTTCCAATGCAAAAATCAGAGATTATAAAAGTATGATTAACAAAATAATTAGCTTTTAACAAAGTGACAGACCCCGTTCAAATTTAGCGCGGTGTCTCAATAGAGTGCTACCAACCTACAGAATAAAATTATTCATTACGAACGCTGTTTACATAGAGTAGTATAATTAAATAAAAAAGGTATATTATTATTTTCCTTATTTGTTATCTGGTATTTGGCAACCAAACTGAATATTCAGCCAAATACAAATATGAAAAATATGCTGAGTATTCGGCATATCGAATAATTACCGAACGTTTGGTCCATCCCTAGTATAAATGTATATCATACAAAGTCTGCCCCTACTAGGATTTGAACGTGGGACCGAAAACATTGTAATATTTCATATGTATTAATCTGTTTTATCATTCTGTAATTGTAAATTTCCCCTTGTAACTTCTGCAATATTTTTGGCAGGTAATGGTTTGCTGTGTAACTCAAATATGAGTTAAGCTTGCCTTTATAGATGCTTTGACTAAATGTAATAATTGTGTAAATTTGTGCTTGTAATAAACATTAATTTGCGATTAATACGGGCGGAAGATGATTTGCGTGCATTTCGATACAAATGGTGTTCTATTTGTTATTCGAATCGAAAGTAATCTTAACCCTGAGAGCTTTGCGCCGTTTGGACATAAACAAAGCCAGTGGACCAGACGGTATACCAGCTTCCGTGCTTAAAGCATATGCGACTTAGTTGTCTCCAATTCTGTATGCTACTCTTAACTGGGGTGCGGCCATTGAGAGGAATAGAGAAGCAATTGCTGTTTCTCTTGATGTCTTGAAGGCTTTCAACAAGGTTTGGCACTCCAGGCTCATCGGCAAGCTTGCAACGTACGGCTTATCCCCTGGATAAAAAACTTCCTGAGGGAATATTCTCTGCGTGTTGTAAGAGGTTGCTCCTCAAGCTCAATGGTACACAATGCCGGGGTTCCAGGGTTCTGTTTTCTCTGTAAATTTATTTCTGCTCCATATCAACGATCTGGTCATGCCAGACATCTATGGGTATGCTGACGACAGCACAGTTGTAGAAAGATATATTCCGACTGTTAGGGCCGCTAAGGATCGAGTACAGTTGGAAAGAGAGGCCACGGTGGACCACTTATCCTCACACTTAAGGCAGTCTCTGACTGGGGTGATGCCAATCTTGTGAGTTTTAACGCCGCCAAAAAGAATCTATTTATCTTGACTCCTAATTTTCTGGATGCATCCTTAAATTATAGCAGCCGCCTTCAGTTGCCAGGAATGGATATTTTACTCGATCTCAACTTTGGGCGATTCTTTGAGTCCGGAGCCAAATTAGCTACCAAAAAACTAGGAGTCCTAGTTATGTCCTAGGGAAGTCTAACTTGGCGAGGGATCCGGTGGGTAGGCTTGGTGCTGCAAAATTTTATATTCAATCCATTTAATTTCGCAATTGTTCTGTGCGGTGTATGCGATCAATCGATCCAGCTTATTTCGTTTGGTTAGTTCGCGCGTGTTACCCACTTATCCATTTTTTTCACGTTGCTAATTTCAGAAAGATGTCGCAATATAGTTCTATGGTCAACTTTCATCCTGGTAGCAAGTTCCCTCGTGGATACAGTTGGATTCGCTTCCACCAACGCATTCAGATCATCATTTTTCAGGGTCGTTTTGAGTCATCCTCGCGGTTAGTTTTGTAGTGAAAATCACCACCGAGATATTTTCAAACCAACGCTGCACTTTTCAAACGTTAACAGTATTCTCCCCAAACGCCTGGTTTATGTTGCGTGCAGCTTTGGCAGCATTATTACCAAGTTTATAGTCATACAAAAAAATTACACGAATATCGGTGGAATTAATATCGGTACAAAATTCAAAAAAAAAAACAAATCAATTTTTGAGAAACAAAACATCTTTGGAATCACTTGAGAAAATCTTCCGTGTTGAAATGTGACTCCGGCGATGGACAGCACGACTATAAACGAGGTTACGCCGAAAACAAAAGCATAACGAAAAGAGGAGGAGAAACGTTTGCATGTAAATAAACATCCGACATGTCATATGCACCGACCTAATAATTCAGCCAAACAGAAATATGTAAAATATGCCGGAGTACCTCGGAGAGAGTAATTTTTAAATTGTCGGAGAAGTCTCAAAATACCATTCTTTACAACATTACTGAGATAAAATTTTTGTATTCTTATGTACTGTGAATAGTATTAAACACAACAAATTCTGTGTTTTAATATTCATATATTGACTTTAAAAATCTTCTATGAAAAGTAACTACGAAACGCTAGACTTGCTCCGATCTGCTGGTACTCTCAAAAGCGAAATCTGCCGGCAGCAAAGGGTTAACTTTAGTACACAGTAATCTTTGTAGTGCATCCGTGTTTAAGAAAATAATGTTGTTAAATCGAAAACTATAACACGTAAGTATTTTAGCACTAAATCAGTATGCATGACGTAACGATATAATTAAAGGTCGCGAAAGTAAAGTAAAAAAGCTACAGAGTTACAATGTGGTAACTACACCGTGTTTCATAGGTCAGAATTGTTTATAAAAGTTGCGTGGCTGGGGAGATAAAATTGCTCGCGGTGATGTAAACCAATCGTTTAATCAAACGCAATTATTATATAAGAAAAGAAAGATCAAGAGATTGTCAAACACTTATGACCTTACTAGCTTTTGACCGCTGCTCTGCCTATGTGAGCATTTCATCTGTACTCTCCCACAGGGTTTGTACCTATTTTCGAGTTGAAATGTACATACATACATACACTCACGCCGATATCCCACAAGGGTAGGCAGAGACCACAGTACATACATACATAAAGTCACGCCTCTTTCCCATTGGGGTAGGCAGAGACCACTTCCTTCCACCTGTTACGATCGTTTGATGTAGCAAAGTGGCTATCCGCAGCCCACATCGAGTTGAAATGTAGCCCTTGTTAATTTGCGACCTTGTTAATTAGATCCGAAAAAATAAAGTTAGTCGTTCCTCCTTTGACTATGGAAGTAGACCAAACCAATGAACATATTTTCGTATTTATAATAGTGGAAAGATTTCAGTGCCACAGGGAAACTGCAAACAAAGGGCCCAGAAATACAAAATTATAAAAAGCGATAGCCGACCGGTCAAACGATTACATTATTGTATAGAAATACACGAGGTCGTAGGGTTGAACATCGGCTCGTACCTAGATGTTCTATGTACCTACAGTCATATTTAATATTACTTGCTTCCGATGAACTCAATGTTTTTCTTAACAAAAACCGGTGATGTTATTGTTTGCATACGAATTTGTATTTATAATATTCGTATCTGAAGAATGGCAATAGACGTACCCACCGCCATTTTGGATCGGATCTATCCAAATCCGATCGATCACACTGCACTCGGCGCCTCCTCTCCTATTTATTAACAAGTGTGTCAACTTTAAAATGTTTATTAATTTAAACTTAGGTTCATAAGGACTTGATAACAGAAGAAGAACACAGACGAAGTCGCGAGTAATAACTAACATTTCATAAATATTGAAATCTGTTGTGCGCCTTAAGTAATACAATATGTACTAGATTATTCTACATTCTAGTGGAAAAACACGCGGAGGTGTGAATGAGTTCATGTCGTCATGTAGCTGCGACGCGTTCTGCTCTAAACAAAACGCTACGTGTAATGTTCTGAACAACGCGTTCATGTGATTAGAATTTATTCGATTTTAATTAAATAAACGTTTTCATAATAAAAATTAGTTTAAATAAAGAAAAAAAAACATCAAACAAGATTCAGGAGCGGCGTGAGTCTGTCAACCTCATCCGTCTCGTTAACACGATAATACTTTAATTAGTTGTGGCAACATATTTCAATTTTTTTTTTATTAATTCCCTTCACTTCTTAACTGTTTTAGTGCCAGGGGTTTTTAAAAATACATGTCGAATTGTGCCATAAGCGCGATAGGGTTTCCTTCATTTATCTGCGAATAATGCCGATCGACGCGGTCGCGCTGCTCTTTTTTTTTCGTCGAAATATGCCGCCCGGCGCGCTCGCGCTTCAGATTCATAGGCAATATTTTAATCAAAACAATATTAGATTATGTTTTTTTTAAATATTGTTAAAAATAAACCTTGGGACTCAACGTGTTAAAGAAAGACAGCTAATTATGCAGGTTGTTTACGAATCGAGCGCGTTGCGAATGGACGATCGTATCAAAAATAGCGACACGGTTCACCACAGTACGTGAACAGCGCTATCGCGCTGCATGGCACTAAAACGGTTAATTTGTGACTTTTGTGCCAACTTGATACAATTCTGCCAATAACTGTTTTTGCGATGCGAATGAAAAGTGTATAGATAGAAGTGCATAAGGCGAAGAGGTGTGTCAAGATCGTAGTATGTAGCAAACTCTGGTCTTTGTCTACCTTTATGGGATACCGGCGTGAGTGAGTGTATGTATGTATCAAATTAGCTATACATATTAAATTACGTTTAATGTGTACAATATTAAGTGCCCACCTATGAAAATGTATTTGTTTAATTATTGACCGTGCACTGTTGCAAACGCACGAACGGCCCCGAGCCGGTTTGACTGTAACGTGTTCAATAAGAAAACTGACGAGATATGTATAAATAGGTGTATTA
>WUAW01001090.1:46475-57044 GCA_017165845.1 Thaumetopoea pityocampa | reverse complement strand
GTCGGCCACCGGTGGCTGACGCGGCGCTCAACGTGTTAATATTTAATGCTATATTAAATATTGCCTTGAATAGTATTGCCAACGTTGTGCCAAAAATTGGTTCACCTACATCTAAAACTGTATGAATTTTGGTGCAAATTTAATAATTAATAATTAACCCGATGCAATAATCACACAATCATATTACGAGTGAAGAAGATTTCGTTAAATTATAATCCATGACAAGTGTTAGTCCTTGGTGTTCATATGAAATTCAAGATATCCAGTATCTGAATACATTCCTGTGATGCATTTTAAATATCAAAACTCAGTGGTAGCACGTCATTGTAACTTTATTCTCTCGCTAGTTACCTTTAATTGTCATCCACATAATTTAATTTCATTTAATATTATCATTTTATTGTTTTGACGTACGAAATAATAATTAAGCTATTTGTATTATATTTATTTTGTGTTGAGAAATCGTGTATTTTTAATATAGTTTTAACTAAATGGATGTGAGGAGCGTTTATATGTACCGATGTTAAATACCAGTCAGTGTCGTCAACAGTGAGTAGCCGATTCGGGACCGATTTGGGTGTAATTCGATGCAGTAGATGTCATAGTTTGGTGGTGGACTCAATCACAGAAATTAATATTTAATCCGACTTTGAACCGCTTTGTGGATCGGACGTTAAATTAACGGTTGTTTAGAATCAGTTCAGACTTAAAATGTATTCTCAAAAACTGCTAACCGTTGACATTTTCGACGCCTAATCTACGTATTTCGGTTAGGAATGATTATTAACATTAAACCTACCTATGACCCGTGTATAAACAATTATATATATAACTCCTTATACAATATTGAAAAATACTTTTGATAAATTTTTAAAAAGCGTCATTTGATTTGTCATGGTAGGTTTAATATGAATTTCCACTGTTGGAGTGGTGGTCAGCGGGCATGTCTCGACACTCGAAGGCGTGCAGTGCGCGACGTGTCCACGGCTCGCCCGCGTCCCGCGCCGTGCGTGCCCCGCTGATGACAACGACCCCAGCGCTGGTGCCGGTCGTGCGTGTTATTCGCATGCGTTCACCACTTCGTCTTTCAGCATTCAACTCGTAATCATCCATTTTGATAGAACTCTCACGTTTCGCGCTCGACTTTGAACTAACGATTAAAAAGCGCAATAATTTTATGATCTTTAATTGGTTGTTCGCCGAATGATGCCTATTTTTATTAAAAAAATACAGACATATTTGTAACAAATCGTGGTGTTCGAATTGGTTATTTTAGAACGAATTATTTACCTTCAAAGATTGTTCTCTGAATAAAATGATAATGGTGTTGTATGAAAGTAATTGTAAGATCAGTAATAAATAATGCTAGTGATGTGAAGTGGTCGTTTTTTTTTGAAACTTCTGCAAAGGTGCCTATCTACCAGTTATCTAATCAATGGCTTAAAGAAAGGCTTAACCCATTCGAGACCAATTGCACTAATAATGTGCAATCATTTACGCATATTTCCTTACAAATTTCGGTAGTAAAGTGCGCTTCAAATGAGAATAGGTCGACTTTGCGCCATATTGTGACGTCATGTGACTGTCATTGTGACTGTCAAATCAAATTAATAATGACTAAATAATTAAATATTATATTTGGCCAATTTACTATTATTTAACGTTTTTATTTAAATTTAATATAAGACTTTTTAAACAAAGTATTCTTTGCAAACCGTATTTTTCAAGTGACATTTGACAGATAGATATCATTGACGTTCCTATTCGTATTTGAATCGCATAATAAATAAGATTTTCTTTATTAAAAATGAACAATAAAAAGAAAGAAAAAAATTTTGGCCATGAGACGTGTGTCAATGAAATTTGTTCCAAAACTGCTCAATTTTGACCAAAAGAACCGTCGCCTGACCATCGCTCGCATCGCTGTTGAATGAAGTCAATGTTCCTGATTTGCTCAACAGATTATAACTGGTGACGAATCGTGGGTATATGGTTGTAACGTCGAAACTAAAGCCCACTCGTCCCAATGGAAGATTGCAGAAGAGCCAACACCGACTCACCTGCTCATTCATCGTTGCTTGTGAGAGAGTTTTTGGCCAAAACCTACACCACAGTCATGCCTCAGCCTATAGAATCACCGGATTTGGCCTCCTGCGACTATTTTCTCTTCCCACAATTGAAGAGACCCATGAATGGATAACGATTTTCAACGATTGAGGAGGTAAAACTGCATCGCTGAAAGAGCTTAAGGCTATACTACAAAATGATTATCAGAAGCGCTTTAATGATTGGAAAAAGCGTTGGCACAAGTGTATTATATCTGAGGGGATTACTTTGATGGAGATCACATAAACATTGAAGAATAAATAATTATTTTTTGATAAAAGCTAAAGTCACCTTATTTTTTTGAACACTCCTCATATATCATACAATCACGCCTTTCTCTGATTCTCCGGGCGGGGATTGCACCCCGGTCCCGCGTGACAGGCGCGATACTGACCACTATACTACCGGATTATTGGGGTAGGCTGAGACTTCTTTCCACTTGCTATGAGCAGTGGCTATCCGTAGCCCAATTTCGCTTCCATGGGAAACGAGACGTGTGCCCCCTTCGTGTATCGCTCTTCCGGACACTCCTCTGAGGAATATCAAATTCCCTAAGGGGCACATTGTCCTCCACCGGGATTATTCCTGTTGTCCGAGTTTTTCTGACATCTGCTGATGCGGGTGCGGGTTTTTGGAACTTTGTACCAGCTGATGCTGGGTGTGGACGCATTACAGGCGGTGAGAGATTCGAGTGAAGTGCTAAGTTGGTAATGAAATAAATAAATTACCTTTTTACATTGAATATTTTTTTTAAAAACATTCCATGCAGGTTTTGCCTATGTTGCCGGAGCCAAAATATAGTTTTTAGATATTTTGTCTACGTTTGTGCACACTAATCTCAAAAATGGCTGAACAGATTTGAATGCTGTTTTCATTGTTGCATTGTGGCAAGCTTCCTGTAACATTTAATGTTTGTTTCATTCCAATCGGTCCACAAACAATAATATTAGTTGAAATAATACGCAATATTCTAGAAATGCAGACGGAGTCGCGGGCACAGCCAGTAGTACTATAAAATCGGGCAGATGCAAACTTTGTATAATATTGTTAAAAAGGGACATTTTACCCCACTTGCAGAGCATGTGGTGGACTCGTCCCAGAACGAAGACGGCTCGGTCGCGGTCCACCTTTATGTAATCCTTGAAGGACACAGTGGAGTCTAGTGACACTCGGATATTTGGCCTTAGTCCATGGAATGGATTGGCCGAACAGGGTAATTGTGGGAATCACGTGGTGTCGGGGAATGGAGAACCGATTGGCAGGTGGTGTACCTGGAAAAGAGTACTGCGGATGCCGCACTGGAGGATAGCAACACTCCAGTTGCGGAAATATTTTCCCAGCCCAGTGGCTGCGGCTCGGAGCTTTCGTGCGATGTACGCTTCGCTTTCCTGTTCGCCAAAAAGTATTATCGAACTGATAAGCGAACGAGGAATATAACTCGTGTAGATTGACCGGCAGAACTAAATACTTGGTCACTGGGTTCGCGAGGGTGCGGCGCGTACCAGGAGGTCTGTCCCTAAACTTCATGTCGCTGCATGGTAGTCAGCATTGAACTTCAGTATTAACGCATGCGATTACGGATGCTGATATTAAAAATAATGCTGCCAATGCTGATATTCTCGACGACGTGAGCCACACACGTGTCGCCGCCCTGCCCGTGAACCGCTCCACTGGACGCTGACAGCCCCACCCGTTGCATCCACTGTCAATGTAAGACCCTAATAGTACTTACCAGGGCTCGGAAACCGGTTAAATTTTCTAATCGGTTTGGTTCCCTCGAATCGGAATATTATTGTGAAAATAATCTTTATGGTTAACGGTTATTAACCGGTATATCCTTGAAATTTCTTTGATGTAACGCCGCTAAGAGTAGAGGCTCAAGAGTGTGCTATTCTGCTATACGCCGCGTCTGACTAACAGATTTCGGTTATAGAACGACATGCTTGTCTGTTTCGTTCCAAACGGAGAGCATATACCAAACGGTTAAAAACCTTTCAACCGATATATTTTAAACCAGTTCCGAACCTTGGCACTCGCACAAATAAACCAGCCCGAAACAATACCGAGAGGCCATAATTAATTAGCACAACTGTAATTGGTGTCATAATTAACTAAGTTTTATGTCAGTTTTAACCTGATGAACTACAGGGTATTTGCAAGACTACGTGTCTATTAATCGTAAGAATACACGTCGGTTTTGTATGACAAGCTTGAGAGAAACCGGTTTCAGCGTTATGTGGAATATTAAAAACTCACTAAACAAGGAATTATTTAATTAACAATAGTTATTTACTAAAGAATAATCGATTTGTGTTATCATAAATTGCTGTTGCTAACTCGTCCATGTTCTCCTCACGTATAGCGGCTAAGATCTCTAAAACTTGTCTGAAACAAAAAAAAGGAACATTATTTTTGGTGGACGCCGTGAGAACCAACGCATGCACCAAGATACTGGGCAGGAGTGTTATTGTTACTTAACCTACATGGGGCCAAAGCGTGGAGATTTGACATTAAACTTTTAAAATAGTATAGATAAGTTGGTGGTATAAAAATGTCACTGAAATAATATTTAGATTCCATTTAGCGATATTTGAAATTGGACATCCTCGGCGATAGCATGGACCGTGATACTGCCGCTGGTCATCGCTCTGGTATATTCCTCAGGTGATTCCTACAGCATGAGATCGAGAAAGAAATGAAGCATCATTTATCGAGTGATAGCACACAGTTAATATTTTATAATGTTTATTCACAGTCATGGATGCCTTGTCCTTCAGCCATATATATTTTATTGCAATTATATATTTCTTAAATTTAACCAAAAATGCATCATATTTTATTGCTTCTTGAGAGATTCCACGTCAATCCGACAAAAACAATCTGGTTAGCGTAAGAGTTGAAAAACACGGTCACTTATCGTTGTTAGTAAATTTTATTAAAGTGGTTCAATAAAAGCGAAGCAATTTGTCAATGGAAAGCGTAGTAGTGCGGGCCGACCCCCGATTAGGTGGACCGATGACCTGCTGAAGGTCGCGGGCAATTGGTGGATGCAGGCGGCTCAGAGCCGCTTGGTGAGGCGATCATTAGAGGAGGCCTATGTCCAGCGGTGGACATCGGTGCGCTAATGTGACGGTAGTGGTTCAATATTGTTCACGGTTATCGACGATTAAAATACTGAACTCCACATATATACATCAAACATCACAATACTCGTAAACTAATCTTCGGGCGTACCTTAGGTTATGTGTACACTGGGCCGCGTGGCGCCGGCGTAATAACAGCGTCACTCCATCTCTTCTCGTAGATGTTGTGAGAACCGGCTGAGGAATGTACCAGGATAACGGGCAGTAACGATAGCCTGTTACGTAAGACGTGGAGATTATGGCAAATCCCTCCTTTTTAAGGCGGAGGCTCATGCCCAGCGGTGGACGTCCACGGGCTGATGATGACTCTGAGGCGTTGTGCTCCGGTTGTCGCCAAGACTCTGTAACAGTAGACTCACACGATGTTCACGGGCTCGTTCCTTCCCTTCACCTGGCGGTCGGAGCCGACGGTATACTTCTCCTTCTTCACAGCGGGGAACTTGGTGGTGACGTGCGCGTACCCCGGGTGGGTGGGCTTCACCTCGCACCACGGACAGTCTGTCTCGATCATCAGTCTGTCGCGGGGAATTTTCGACGCCACTTCCAAATTTTCCTTCGTTCTTAATGAACTGTTAAAGTGCATAATTATATTAATAACATTACAAATATGACATTTGAACGTCAGAACGTTTGGGACTGAATTTCAACAAAAGTGCTTTTGATGAAATTTGATACGTAATCAGAAAGATGAAATAAGAAATCATATTTATTCAGGACTAGCTTTTGGCCGCAGCTCTGCCCGCGTGATTGTTGGTTTTCCGCTACATGGGAAATCCCGACACAATCATACATTTATATAAAAAGCCAAAGAACCACTTTTACTTGACCTCTAGTACCTTAACGGCGGTCAATAAACAGGGATCAAGCTGTATCTTCAATTCTACTGGACATATTTTGATGAAACATGCCGCAATATTTAAGTCGCAATAGTACCTTTAAAACTGTAATAGTTTAACCAAAATCTAACCGCTGGTTTTTGCGTGAAGCCCGAATAAAAAAACAAACAAACATCGACGGATTTGGTTTCAGAAGCCCTTAATTAGTCGATCTGATTAGTTTGTTTTTACATATCCTTGATTTTTAAAAATTTGACATTTAACAATTTTATAATAGTATAGATAGATACAAATAGCCAGCTCGTTTCAGCGGAGAAAATCTGAAAGAATCCTAACATTCAGTGGTAATAGCCGTGTCTCACTAAAGCCTCCTTGCTGGCTCCGATATCTCGATCATAAGGTATACGTCAGGTATTGTATTATACTAATTTCGATGTCTTTTCAGAAGTAGATAGCTGTACCTCTATTTCGAACCACTCAAGCCGTCGTGCTCCGACCGGCGGTTGACCGACCTACACCGCGGACCACTGCGACCCTCGGCCCATTGTGAGCCCTGGACGCCAGGGCCGTTAGCCAGCTAGCAACGTTTAATAAAAACAATGAAACAAAACAGCGAGTTAACGATTCGAGATCTTAAAAAGTTAATGAAACTGCTTTATTAATTAGCTTTTGTCCGCGGCTCCGCCCGCGTAACTGTTGGTTTTCAGCTACATGGGAAATCCCGAAACAATCGCAGATTTATATAAAGTACTTAATACCACTTTAATTTATATAAAGCCTTAGTACCAATTTAATTGAGCTGTCGTACTTTAACGGCGGCTACTATCATATAATAAAAGAGGAACAAGCTGTATCTTCAATCCTACTGCACCGATTGTGATGAAATATGCCGCAGTATTAAATCGGAATAGTACCTTTAAGACTGCAACACTTTGACCAAAATCTGCCCACTGGTTTTTGTGTAAAGCTCGATCAAAGAAACAAACATCGACAGATTTAGTTTCAGAAGCCCTTAATTAGTCGATCTGAGTAGTTTTTTAAATATCTGATTTACAAAATCTGACATTTAACAGTTTTATAACAGTACAGAAATACTGGCACGAGCGCGGCGGCAGTCGCACGCCGGCGTTCAGGTCTCAGGTCATTGTCAAATCATCGTAAGCCCGTGCGAGTGCGCGGCTGGAGACGGGCCTTCTCCATAACAGAGCAATCTCCACGTTTAGCATAGGTTATGGAGATTGGTACATGTTGATTGAATCGCAGAATTTCGAAGTTAAATTATTATGTTATAAAAATAAAAGTTAAGCTGTGACCACAAATACGTGTCGTAAAGAGAAAAGATAGGACAGAAGAAAGAAATTCACGCAAATATATTAATCCTGAAAACATTCCTTTTTTTAGCATTTGTGTAAAATGAAATCCCGATGTGAAATCAACTCGGGTGCGGCGCTGACCCGGCCGGGCTGCACGTCGCCTCTTGACATTTGGCCAGCCTGAGTCTGCTCAGTTCTCCCTTCTCGATGCCTTAGTGTATTAGTTGGTTATAGACACGACTCACGATCGAAATCGAATCGGCCACCGCCCGCTAGAACTTGTTTATGGTCTAACTAAGAAACTAACCATCCATTAATACCTATGTACAGTCCCAACTCAAGTATCTTCCGTAATGCCTCTTCAGTTCCGTCGAAGGAATGCACCACTGCTCCAACCACAGTGTCCCGGTTGCGCGCCAGTATCTCGACCAGGTCGTCGGCGGCAGCGCGGCAATGTAAGAATAACGGCAGCGAGAATTCTCGGCTCAACTGTAACTGCAACTCAAAATACCTGAAATATATTGATTTCTTGTTAGTGCAATTCATCGTAAAGGTATTACTGAACCCCTTACCAACCGTGCGTCGAGGGGCCTTCCCCAGTGTAATGACGTTATTATCAGACAATATAGACGCTGTATCAAACATGTTTTTAATTCTATTTAATGATATTCGATCTATCTTTCAATGTACCTACCAATGACCAATATACGAAGCCGCGAGCGAAAGGCTAGTTCAAAAATAAAACAGTAGGCTTAGTACTTTCGTGCGCGAGTGTAGCCGCGCGCGAGTGTACCCGTGCGCGAGTGTACCCGCGCGCGAGTGTACCCGCGCGCGAGTGTACCCGCGCGCGAGCACACCCCCTTCACTTTCTCCCAGCGTTCTTTTACATGACGCGTACTACAGAAAAGTTTATTTATATAACGTCAGGGCACAAACAGAAATTGATGGATGTATAAGATTATAAAAGCATTCATAAGGTAATGGCAGAAACAGAAATCTCATAAATACTTTTTATTCGTCTAATTTAATTACTTTAATTAATTTTATTCGTAGATTACTAATATTTTACCGTCTGTCTGTAGGTTACTAATAGTTTACACACAGATTATAGACATTATAAAAATCTATTACATAGTTTAGAATTAAAGGGCAGCAGGCACATAGACACAGACAGCATACTTGTTTTACACTATTTAGAGATTTGGAGAAAATTATAGCAACTACTGAATATTATTAATTTTACTTTATACGAGCTTTTGCTCGCGGCTCCACCCGTATGAATGTTGGTTTTTCGCTGCATGAGAAATAACACACAATCATAAATTTATATAAAAAGCTTTGGGAGCACTTTTACTTGACCTCTCGTACCTTAACGGTGGCTACTAAAACAGGGATCAAGCTGTATCTTCAATTCTATTCAATTCAACCAAAATATACCTACTGGTTTTTGCGTCAGGCCCGAACAAACAAACAAATAAACAAGCAAACAAACATCCACGGAATTGGTTTCAGAAGCCCTTAATTAGTCGATCCTAGTAGTTTGTTTTTAAATATTTCTGATTTTTTAAAATTTGACACTTAACAATTTTATATAATAATATAAAATTGTTAAGTGTTGCTTTTATATAATAATATACCCTGTCGCACAAGTTCTTCTCTTCTTTTGCGTATCCCGCAGCACAAATCAAGTCGTTACAGTGAGTCATTCACTGTACGTGCGGTACGCTTATGGAACTCGCTTCCTAATTGTATTCAGGATAGCTCATCTCTGAGTGTTTTCAAGAAAAGAGTTAAGGAGCACTTTCTCTCAAAGTGATATATGTATTTTGATGTTTCGGTATTTGTATTTATGTATGTGTGCGTATGTTTCTGTATGTAGTATATGTTTCTGTATATATTCTGTATGTATCACAGTAACTATAATTTCTTTTCATCAATATCAGCCTGAGCGAGTCCACCGCTGGACAAAGGCCTCTTCTATTGATCACCACAAAGTGCGGCTATGAACTGCCTGCATACGCCGATTACCCGCAATCTCCATCTAGGCAAAGGTGGACCCGTTCCCATTCAGGGCGTCATTCTGAATGAGCTATGAACCCTGTCTGCAGCCACTTTAGAATCCTTTATTATGATAATGGTGACTCTGGTTCTCCTATGGAACTCTTTGTGTCAGAATCTGTCTTGTAGAAAAATTCACAGTAATGATGTAACATTTATAAAAACTTACTTTTTCTGAATATTTTTTTCACAGAAATTTAACCTCTCATAGTCGAGTCCACATTCACCTATAGCAACCACTTTCTCTTTATTCTCAGATATCAAGTCCTGAAGACCCTTCAAATACTTGTCAGGATCAGCAACAAACTCGGTGCACCTTGTTGGGTGACAGCCCACTGTTGAAAACAACCGAGCTAAAACAATAAAAAAAACATAAGGTTCGTAATCACCGCCGCACACACCTGTACGCGAAGGGAAAGAGCGTCTTTTCGGGATTCATTCATAAAACATAACCAACTTAAGAAAAAATTTACACTGTCAAACTTTAAAATAGATAGTTATGATTATGTAAAAATTTATGTTCGGAAATTATAAAAATATGTATATGACTGACTGTATTGTAATTACTACAGCTTACACTAAAATATGAAGACCTAATAGAGCATTTAATTTTATAACGCTCTTTGCTCAGAAAGGAATTTCACCATACCTATGTAGCAAATGCACCTTGATCCTTTCACAAATAATTTTATACTTCTTTAAACAACAAATGGAAATTATCATGGGTTTAAATTTAAAACCTACCACCAATGCTTACCCCAATGGTAAAGAGGCGTGACTGTATTGTTAAATTTAAAAAAATATGAAAATAAACAGTAATCTATAAGACTTGAAAATAATTAACTTTGCAGTAAGTTAAAAAATAAGCTAGGATGCCATTCTGGGAAGAGAGGCACCCTCCGCAGTGGCACAGCAGATGGGTCGGTGATGATACCGTATGTGCCATACGGAGATTTTTATAGTATTACATACAGTGACTGTATGCTTTTTTATGGTATTACATACTTACAGTAACTCTGCAATAACTTTATTCTTTTTATGATATTACATACTTACAGTAACTCTGCAATAACTCTATTCTTTTTATGGTATTACATACTTACAGTAACTCTG
>WUAW01001090.1:24715-37460 GCA_017165845.1 Thaumetopoea pityocampa | reverse complement strand
GTTGCTTGCTTCCATGCGGTTAGCGTTGCTTTGGTCCGTCATTGTAAAAAAAAAAAAAAGAATAATACAAACAAATTAACTCATAAAAAAAAAATTGTCCCTGAGTCTAGAGTCCGACGTATGGAGGTCCCTTAACCAAAAACGGCGAGGTATAGACACAATGAACACAAGTCGCGACACGTATGTAAACAGTCACAAAAAAAAGGGATCGCTTAATGTTTGCACAAAGAATGTTTCAATGTTCTTTTCACTAAGATCACCAATTATATGTGGGTGCCGGCGAAATCAAACCACATATATTATACTAAATATTGTCACTTATATTCGTTTAACAAAGGTGATAACAATTAATATTAGTTATAAAATATAAGCGCGCGTTATACGGCGGCGTCGGAATGTCATGCGACTCGCGTGTAGCCGATAGCATGTCTTAACCTGGACTCCGCGTTCCCGTGTCCGACGGAGCGCAGTCGTAACCGGCCTACGTGAATTCCCGAGTCGCGGCGGACACAGCCGAACGGGGCGACGAGCGAGTCTACGTGACTTCAGTCGCGTCGAACGCAGCCAAACGGGGTTCGCCACAGAGTCTAAATCTCTTAATTTTGATATGTCTAAACCCTTAGTTCCTTTGGGAACTAAGGGTTCAGACACATCAATTGGTTGGTCCAGGTGGACCCCAGGCATCCATAGGAAATTCGACGGGGGTCTACGTTGGAGTAAGCAAATTTCCATAGTCTTCCATATCTTTACATTTTTCTCGAGTTTTGGGAATATGGTAGAAATGTAGCTGCAGGGGGTCTACCGGAACCAGATAAATTTTGAAAGTGGTCTATGAGAAAAAACGTCTGGGAACTTCTGATCTATTCCAACATGAATTCTTTCATTATAATTACGAGTACTCAAAATATTTAAAAAAGTCTGGGACTCTGGTCTAAAAAAAATTGACAGCACCAAAATTGTAGCTCATTTTGGCGTTTGATGTTAGAAAAAAGATAGGGAGAGATTAAATTTAGTTAAGCCCGCAGAATTATCACCACTATCCCCGTTTTGCAATGGATAAAAATGATAAATATTTCCCGCTGTTTTAATTGAAAATCTGTTTTATGAAACACTTCTTAGCCTTTTTTATTTCATGATCTGGCAACACTGATTGGTAGTATTATACCGACCATAGAGAAGGACGCTGATTTTTCATAATTAACCGATTCTAAGTAAGATTCAAAGGGTGTAGATTATTGTAAATTTACAATTACTTGATAATTACATGCCTAGGTGATACGTTATCATCGTTCATTATCTACGACAAAAAAATATCTAAGCTAATTTTAAAAAGTGAAGTAATATTGGCTAATCTATTGTGTGTCGCGAAGGGAACACTTTAAAATAGATTCACATTTTACACAGGTAATTGATTTTTATGAAATATGAGTATTATTGATATTAATCCTTCGTATCCTTTAAAACTAAACACGACACGCTAGTGGACTGCCCTGTCGGGAACAGGAGAAACACCATTGGGTTGTCCATATGGGTGAACCGGCAATATCGCTGTAGTCGTGGTCTTTGCCATAGCTGCGGATGCGAACGCCTGGCGTTGAATAGTTTTAACGAAAAAGTGATGAGGATCAGGGAAGCTGTTAAGCGCGAGGCGAGCTGCCTCAATCTCACCAAAGGCGTTAAGGTCGTTGACATTATATGTACGCTGGCAACGATCTCCGTCCACTATAAGCAGTAGGGGGCCACGTGTACCAGACAGGTTAAGCCTAATGGATGGATGGAAGGGCACCTTGAAGTTTGATGAGCATGAGGAGGCGCTTTGCGTCAACAGCATTTCCCAAAAGTAAGAAAATAATTTGGAGGCGAGTGATCCAAATGTGTTTGGTGCAGGCATGTGGGGCGTGTAGGTGGACATCGAGTAATTTTATTAGGTGTGGGCCCCAGCCCTCGTTTAGTCCTCTGCCCATAAAATCAATGCAATGTGGTGCAGTTAAGACATTTTCTTACTCTAAAAGAAATACCTCTAATTGACCATTTACAACTGTGGAGCTCGGTGGAGCTTTGATGCTCCACAGGCTACAGACTTTGATCTCTTAGATCTTTTGTACTCTGGGGCTCATTTACTCTATCATTTCATACACAAGCTTTCATGTACACACACAGAAACAACTGACTGATGTATCACCCTTGTCATACTTGCCCCCAAGACATATTCAGTCTTGTGGAGTATGTTCAGGTCATTGTGCACTAACACAACCCAATAGACTTCAGGGTAACTTCTCACACCAGTCAGACATGACCTTCCTCCATCATGTGGTTCAAGATTCTACACAAGTAGAACACAAGTGCATGTTTTTAATGTATAAAATATATATAATATGATTTAGCATATGTTTTCATCTGGAGTGGCTGCACTCTAAACCGGTTTCAGAAGCACTAAAATGTTGGTGTAATGTGTCAACTGCTATAGGTGTGCCCTAGTGACATCCTGTTAGTTATTGGTTTTTTCTTTCCTGATTGAATATTGTAGATTACAACTTGCTTGAGTGACTCACTTTCTTAATGAATTACCATGTAAAAGGAGGAAACAAATGTAGCCATGGCTTGAAGTATACATAATCAAGCTAAATGTGTCCTCTTAAGGGTCCCTGGACATGCGTTTTCCCATACAAACTGACTTCCGCGATAACTTCTTAACAGCTAAACATATTGAAACCAAATTTTGTACATGCAATCTGATCAGACATATCAAGGTTTGAAATTAGTTTTTCTTTGAAAACAATCAACTAAAATAAAGATAAAGCGAGTTGAAATAAACTCATTTTACACTCAGAATTGTCTAATTTTTGCTTAGTTCTTACACATGTTTGTATGCTTTCAACTGTAATGATAATCAATTTCCGACTTTGTTTAAGTCCTCTATTTTGCTAGGATATAAATAAAATTTAAATATATGTTGCACAAATAAAATTATAGCGAAACTAAGGATTTATATCGAAAAATAGGCAAATCCGCTAACCATACCTGCATACTCTCTCTCGCACAGGGGGACCCGGGGTGCGGGTAGCGGTGTAGCTCCGCCTACTCCTCCTAGCGCTCTATGTCTTTCTGGGTGAAATATCAACAAAACGAAGCAGGTTAGGAGTCATCTCGCGGCGAGAATACGCCATGCTTACAGGGGGCCCTTAAGAGCCATGGTGATAAACTTCACATGAAAAGTATATCTGGATCATAATCCAGATATAATAGTGACACAAAATAATTTTAATAGTCAAAAGTAGCTATAATTTCCGTGCCTAGATGTTTAGAAAACGGTGCAACTGGAGTACAGTGTTATTCTTTGATTGATGGGAGATTAAATGTTGAAAAATGTTTTAATAACATTTTTAGACATCTCGTTTCAATTATTTTGTAAAATTTAAATTGAAAAATATAGAAAGTACAGTACTGTACTGTAAGTGTAGTACTGTAGTATTCTACAGTAATTTTAAAATTTATTTAGTAATTTTTGGCAGTTTAGGGTTGATACTACGGTCTTAAATAAACTACAATTTATCAAAATATACTTTTTCATCAGCATAACTACATCCATTGCTCAATATACATAGCCTTCTCGATTTGATTCCTGATGTTTGCATATTAATTACCATATTTTAATCTTCGTTGGTTGGCCCACCTGGCTGATCTATTGCTCATAAGTACCTCATAACAATTAATTTAACCCAGCTATTTTTTTTTAGAATGGAAGAACAACAACTGTTAAAGAAGGGTAACATGCTTGAAGTAGTACTAAATTTCAAAAACACTAGAGGCGCAGCCAATAAATTTGTTTTAATCCACAGTCGAGAATATGAAATTAATGATTTTACTTTTGTCCAGTTCAGAGTGGATTACTGTAACTGCATTCAAGCTTACGCAGGAGCCGCAACCTCTCAGAGGACCTTAATATTCATTAAATTTCAAAAGAAAGAGGACAGTGACAAGTTATCATACACTATAATGCTCACAAGCAAAGAGTTAGGTATAATCGATAAGTCTTTTGTATGCAACAATGGGTTGTGGAATTTGGTGTTTGAAACCAACCAGCACAAAGTAATGTTTGATGCGACTGTCATTTTAGATATTATTCCAAATGCACAGCCATTTTTAAGCCTCTATGAAGATAAGGTTTTAACTGATTTTGAACTACAAGGAGAAGATGGATCTGTGTATGTGCATAAAGCAATACTATCTTACTGCAGTCCAGTTTTTAAAATGATGTTGGAAAAATCATGGAAGGAATCAAAGGAAGGAAAAGTTGAAGTGGCAGGAACTTCAAAAACAACACTTCAGCACTTTAAGAATTATATGTATTTACATACCTTACCCGAAGTGGGTCTAGAGCAACTGTTACTTCTTGCATCATACTATATGATGCCAGATTTGGAGCAGACGTGTCTTAACAAACTGGTGCGATGCGCAAGTGGTAAAAGTGTATGTGTTTTATTAGAGTTTGCCTGTACACATAAAATGTATAAATTGGTAACAGCTATTTTGGAGTGTGTGCATAATGGTGCTTTTAAAATAAATGAGATCCGTGACCACTTTAAAAAGTCCACTCTTTCATAACCATGAAATATATTACACTTTTACTTTTAGTACAGTAAGTACTAACCTTCATATAAAAGGTTATTGTTACTTTTATTGCAGTAAGCACTAACCTCCCTAGAAAAGATTATTGTTGCTTTTATTACAGTAAGCACTAACCTTCCTATAAAAGATTGTTACTTTTATTACAGTAAGCACTAACCTCCCTATAAAAGATTATTGTTACTTTTATTACAGTAAGCACTAACCTTCCTATAAAAGATTATTGTTACTTTTATTACAGTAAGCACTAACCTCCCTATAAAACATTATTGTTACTTTTACTACAGTAAACACTAACCTTCCTATAAAAGATTATTGTTACTTTTATTACAGCAAGCACTAACCTTGCTATAAATATTATTATTACTTTTATTTCAGTAAGCACTAACTTTCCTATAAAAGATTATCATTATGTATATACTTTATTTTATAATAAATAAAAGTGTTAAATTTATAGAATTTCGGACTTGTCATTACCACATCACAAACTCGCAAGCTTAGGATCACGACGCCATCTACTTATGGTTTACTTGTTACATGGACTATGTAACAATAAGTTCGACTATACTGATCTTATCAGTAAACTTTGTTACCAGTGTAACACAATTATTATAATAATACAGCCAATGTATCTGTACCGTTAATAATAATTATTACTCGTATTAACGGTACAGAGACCCAGATGTGCAGTGCAGCGCGAGGTGCGCGCGCCCCGGCCGCCCCACGCCGCTCCGTGTCGGACGAACGCCGGGGAGCGCGCTCCTCCGCACATCAATTGTCACGCATAACACACACTTTCATCGCCGTGATATCTTTTCAGTTTCTCTTCCAAAATTATAAGCTTTTTTGATTCCTTGTGATTTCTCTGTTTATCATTTGTCTTATCATCACCAATCCTCGCCGCGCGCGATTGATACTGTCCTTTGATTCATCTGTAATCTCCGCGGACGTTGGTGTTTCTATATATATAACAATTTTCTCTTTGCATTGGTGCCGATTCTCTTGTAACAGAACTTAACTAAATTTGGTCCCTCCCTATCTTTTTCTAATCACAAACGCCAAAACGAGATAGCCTACTATTTTGGTGCTGTCAGTTTCGTTTAGGAACATCAATATTAAAAGATTGAGGCGTGATTTCGAAATATATGTACGAACTAAAGATATGCAAAAACGCAACATTTTTTTTTACCCTTTGACAGAAACGTAAGTCGGTGCTCGCTATAAATGTTTGCTATCTCGTTTTGGCGTTTGACATTAGAAAAAGATAGGGAGGGACCAAATTTAGTTTAATTCTGTTACAACAGAATTGGCACCATTGTGCGGGTTGTATATTCACTCAATATTTTATGTATTTGTTATTTAAGTAATATACAGTTTGTAACTGCTTTATGTCTCCAATAAATAAATAAATGAATGGGCGAGGCACTGGGGGCAGGGGCGGTAGGTCATTTACAGTGGACCTCGAAGCCCCTCTAATGCACCAATGAAGCCCACCGCACAGTCATTACTGAGCAGGAGTCTAACACGCCCCGGAAACACGCCTTCGCGACTTGCAGTCCTGTGTAAAAGGTTGTCTTTATCATCAGCTACTGCTGCACTGCAGGGGGTGCGGGTGTCCGTTGCGTCGCGTCCGGCGCGCCTCCGCACAAGAGAGGAGTCAGAAAGCTTCCCCGAGAGAGTTAGGACTCTCGGTGGAAGCGAGGAAGTGGTCTCTCCCTGAAAATGGACCATAAACAGTCACGACCAAGCCCGCCCGAACCGCGAATTACTGCTGTGGATTAGCCATTTTCTGTGCCTAAAAAAGGGGGTACGGCCCTGGGGCAGGTGCAGGTGACCTAGTGCCGCCCCTGCGCCCCGCTCCCCACCCTCAGCAACCCGTGCGGCACCTGGGGTACTCGCGCCGGTGGGCACGCACTGTCCTACGGGCCTACTCGACCGCGGACTACACACTAAACTCGATGTTAGATTCGTTAACCTATCTGGCACCTGGCCTGGTCTATTAGCGTTATTTTTTCTTCTAGCGTTACTTATAGAGCCGTTACTTATATTTTAAACACAACGGAGCAACCATGAAATAGATACATGGCGCAGAGTGCTGCTCCGGCCGGGCCCAGTGCTGGGCACCATCGCTCGACGTAGCGCGAGGTCTAAAATTTCTATATGAGAATTTCAGGAAAACATCTCCCTAGCCAAGTTGACTTTCTACAATCGTTAACGCCAATAAAAACGAAAAAAATGTATTGGAATTGTTTAGGATTTTTAATTTAATCAGGCAACCCTAATTTATAATCTCATTCAATTCTCGTCTTGTTTCCTTCATGTTCATTCACTCTGATATAATATGTCCGCTCGTCTTGTCCGTTGAAAAGAGCTCGCTTGTGTTTAATCACAATTTGGCTGAATCCCAGATAATTAATAATAAAGTGATGCATTCCACGATATTTGACTGACTGACTAAGGCTATAAGTGTAGAAGAGGATTGCGGCGCCGCTGAAGAAATCCACCTATCGGAAAGGTACGCATCACATGGTCTGGACTTCTAACAAGGTAATAAAATCTTTCTCATGACCCCTGAACCAGCTAGTCCTTCGATCTTTCTTTAACAGGAATGATATTTCTAATCGCTAAGTGACTTGACGATAAGAAATGTCATTCCAATACATTTATTTGTTTCTATTAGCGTTAAAGATTGTAGAAAGTCAATTCACAGTAAACTTGATACAGTTATTTAATCAACTGAGTTTTAAAGCTTTTGAACCTTATAAAAATGACGGCTTCATGGTTCGCCACCCGACAGGTCTCGTTTCCCGCGGGAGCGAAAAGTGAGGCCACGGATAACCACTTTGCTACATTAAACGATCGTATTAAGTGGAAATAAGTGGTGTCTGCCTACCCCAATTCTTCGGTAGTATAGTGGTTACTATTTCCGACTGTCACGCGGGAGACTAGGGTTCGATGCCCGCTGCGAGGCAGGGATAAAGGTGTGATTGTATGTATGTATATCCATATGTACATAGCCGGCCGTCTGCACGTGTCTATTTCGTGGAACAACCTTACTGCCAAGTATCTAAAAGTGCTGTCGGGCACCTCGCCGTCGGCCGTCGCTCGGGCGAGGTCGCCGCTGTGCGCTGGCCGCGGTGCGGCGCGCGCTGCGGGCCGCAGTGCGCCAGCGACGGTCATGCCAAAAAGCTGTGAATCACAATCACAGCTAAAGCCCGACGGTATTTGACACCGGGTCACCTGCTCGTGCTGTATAAAGCGCACGCCGGTCGCGTGTGGAGTACTGCTGCCATGTATGGGCTGGCGCTGGGGAACGCCACCAGCAGCCGTGGACGCTGCGGTGTGGTGGTGGGTGCAATGACCCTTATTAGTGACCCCCTCCCTTATACCCCCTTTTATTATATATTTTTTTTTAGTTAACAAAAACTATGTAACTCAATATGCGAAAAAAATGAGATACGTAGTTATTGCGTGCGGGTGTCGGTAACTGTACTATTAGGAATTAATGTCGCTGCGCGGCGCCAGCACCGTCGCAATGCCAGCGTCCCCTGGGTCTCCGCGCGGGTGCTGCAAGAACCAGCTGCGGGATGCAGTGGGTTAGCGGGCACCAGCGTTATTCTATTATTTAATCACAATCTACTGCGACCTCCGAGACGCCTGCCGAGCACGGGGGGGTTATAGGAAATCCCTCCCTTTTAAGGGAAAGGCTCTTGTCTAATAGTGGATTTGCACGGATTGATGATGATGATGAATAGAAATCACAGAGTAGGGATATTTTATTTGACAATGAGCGGCATCAAACACCTCTGTGGTGATGAATCTACTATTTCTTTGTCAGACTACATCCAGCCCTAGCAGATTATTCTAAGAACGGATATTGTTAAGATCCTAAGGATATCACACTTGTTTGGTTCAGACGTTTACAAGTTACAGTGGGATAACAAAGCCACATCCATGAAAATAAACTATTCCGCAGAATAAGAAAATTGTCAAATTTTACAATTTTCTTATACAGTAGAAAGGAAAAATGGCTAAATCCAATTTAAATTGTCAAATGTTAAATTATGTAAATCATAGACATTTAAACAAACTACTCAAATCTACTAATTAAGGACTTCTGAAACCAAATCCATCGATGTTTATTTGTTTGTTTCTTCCAACTTCACGCGGGCGGAGCCGCGAGTGAAAGCTAGTGACCTATAATAAGAAGAATATCTGTATTACATACATATACGGTAAATATTAGAATTTAGAAACATCCAGGTATCCTGTCCTGGTCATATACGCGACCGTGAAGCGAGCGGCTTAACGCACAGCTAGTGAGTAACTATGAAATCGGACACTTCCGCCTCCGCAGCAATTGTAGGGGCGACTGGAGGTGTTGGCGGTGCGTGGGCTCGTCTCGTGGGGCGTGGTTACCGGTGATTAACGGCCGCCTCACCTGCAGGGGGCAGCGCGGAAAAACGCTTCTGCGGCACGGTGGGGGTCGTCCCGCCAACCCCTCGGGGCAGGAGCCGGCATGGGAGGTATGATATGTAAATAATGATCACTGTTCACATGAAAGGCTTAGGTAACATTGGCCTGAATCATTTTGTCCTTGAAAAGTTTTTTTTAGACAACTCCCGCACTAATGCGGGAGTTGTCAATTATTAAAATTAGCTAAAAAAAATTGTAGAGCTTATACATAATCATAAAGATATCCTTAAATCCCATTTTTGGGTACTTAGCCTCAAATACCTCGAAGTCTTGAGGTGGTGGGTCGATTCTCGGATTCAGATTCTACGCTAAAAATTACTTCAGAAATGACTTCCAGCTTTCCAGCTTTTTTGCAGACCTGTGCAATCGTTCTCTTCAACACGGCGTCGTTACCTTTTTAACACCCGTCAAATACGTCTGAAGCTGTCGCTGTTGGTGTCCTGTCTACCGGCGGCTCGCTCCCAGCTCGCAGGCGTGACTGAAGTGCGCTACACGCAGACGTTTGTCTCACGGCTCTAAACACGTTAATCATTGTGACGTGATTACTGATTCCGCTCCGCGAGATCTGGCAGTTAACCTCAATATAACACAAATCTTGATGAAAAAATCTAAATCAGAGACCCTACATCAGAGGTTCTTTATCTTGTAGACCACTTGTAATGTTTTTCACTTTTGGGTAGACCGCTAAAGCGTAATATAAAATTTTTGCAAATTAATCAACATCAAATGTGGTTTTGACATTTGGTGTAGACCCCTTGCAGGCCTCCGTCGACCCCTGGGGGTTGATATAGACAGCTTCGGGTATCAATGGCCTAGATGAACTTTAAATCAACCGAGGATACATATTTTTTACGTTATTGATGTACGAGTGGCGAGTCGATGAGGTGATGCAGTGCGGGTGACCGGCTCGTAGCCGCCCGGCGTGGCGACACTCGCGGGCGGGTTGTGTCCGCCAGTCGCTGATATGATGGTGACGCCGACTAACGAAATCGAAGCCCCCTTGGATTAGTTGTTGGTAGTGTCGGTGCTCATGAGGATGGACACGTCATCAACCGTGACGTTGCAGCGCGCGCGCCGCGTGCGGGCGGGACTCGTTGAAGTACTAGTAACGGGCGCGTGCGGCGCAGCGCCGTCAATTTGGTTATTAAACTGTGTACACGTGCCGGCCCATTCCTACGACACCCATTCCTGATCTCCACCCGAGACCCTTTCTGCTCCCGTACCATCCATCCCGCGAGCGATTCTGTCTACCCATTGCCACTCCAAGTTGCAAATTTTATTTGGGAAAGTAACTTGAAACAAAATTAATATAGGTAAAATGTTAGAACTGAATAGCTTCATGAGCAGCCGCGAAGTCTCAAAAAAGGCACGTCTGGCTGTTCACAGAGGAGTGCTAGTCCCTACACTTGTGTATGCTAGTGAATGTTGGGTTTGGTAGAAGAAGCATGAAAGCGAAATCAATGATGTTGAGATGAAAAATTCGAGAAGTATAACTGGAGTGAGCCTGATGGTTAAAAAGAGGAATAGTGAGATAAGGGAAATCTGTGGTATGGAAGAACATGTAATGACAAAGATAGAAAAAGGAATGTTTAAATTGTTCGGATACATAGAGAGGATGGATGAAAGAAGACTGATGAAGCAGATTTATAAGACAAGTCTGAATGGGCAAATCTGTATGGGTCGACCAAGGAGAATGTATTCGACCAAATCGAAGTCGCATTGAAGAAAGGCCAACCGACGAATTTGTATGAAAGCATTAATGAAAGCACAAGAAGCGAGAGAAGTATGTCAGGATCGTAGCAAGTGAAAAGAAGTGGCCTCTGCCTACCTTAGAGGAAAAAAGGTGTGACTGTATGTATGTAAGGTGTTAAAAGTAGCGCGACGATCTTTGTTCGTTGCGTTCGAGCGTAGCATTGATGTAAGTGTGCTCTCGGTGCCGGCCGCTGGTGACTCTGCGTCTGTATCGACGACGCGCCGAACTGCGGCGACTTGCTGCAGCTGAGCGTAATGTTGGAATCACACATTTAAGACACTGATACTCACGGTGAACGCTCGGCGCTCGACGACGACTTCACTACAGTTACAGTTAGGAATTTAAATCGTTCAAAATGAGCAGCACTACACCAGCTGTCAACAATACATTTGAATTAACGAATTTGTAAAAATTAAATATTAGATAAGCGCGAGGTCCAAAAGCGTTCCACCGCTGACACCACCAGTGACGTGTCTACTTGAGGCGCCCCGGCGACGGACGAGAGGCACGCGCGCGCGTGCACGCGCACGCGCATACGCACACGCACAGTGCGGATGTACGGACCGCGGTACTTAGGTACCACGTTCAGTGTATGCATGTTCACAGATGTGTCATTTTAACTGGTAAATGTTAACGAGGTTGTCATGAAGGGTGAGTTGCGCGCCGCGGCCGTGACGTCAACAGTCACTGAGCCATACCACTGGACCCATGGATTTACGTGTGCTCCGAAACACGAAGAACACAAGGTGTAAACTAGACGATGGACCGACAGACGACCCGTCCACGACCTGGCGGCGGTAAGCATTGCAGCAGCAGACTCAAATGCCGAATATCGATGAGTATGATCTCTGTAAATCAATAAGTCTGTTACGAGAGTTCGCGAATGGATCTCGTTAACTAGATTCGATATTCTTGTAGTGAATTTTTTTTAGTTATCGAAGGAGCGAACACACGGCGTATACACGCACACAGAAGTGATTTGATATCTAATGTCTTGTCACCCGGGCGAGCGAGTTTCGATCGGCATCTTGTAGGGTAGCGCGGGTGTTGTGCGGCTAACAAGAGAGGAGATGATAAAAGAGTGACGTATCCATAGAGCCCGGCAAGTTTAGGCGTCGGTACGTGTTGAGTGCTTACACGCAAACTCAGGCGTCAGATAGCTTCGCACCGGGTGGATACCTCTTAATCTGACGGAAGTTCAAACACGCCGTCGTTGGTATTGATGCCGAGAAATATTTGAAAAGTATAACGGAGGTGACTTGAATGCTGTGTTAGAGATCATTACAGGTGATGAAATATACTGTTGCGAACCCGAAACCGAAAGACAATCTGCTAATGGATTCGAAGATTTGCCAACAAACGTAAAGAAGGGCAAAAGTCAGGGATAAAGATGACCGGCTCATTCTTTAGGCGGACCGGCCATTTCGCAACAATTGCTCCGGAGGATAAAAAAGCTTTTACTGCAGATTAGTACGTTAGTCATTGTTAACCGATTATTTTGGAAAATGTTCGACATCTGCGCCCAAGAAACAGGATCTTCCTCCACCCCGAAGGCGCTCCAGCTCACTCCGCCAGATAGATAATCGGATATTTGTGTATGGAAGGTGTGGAATTACTCAGCCATCCTCCTTACAATCCCGATCCTAACTTTATTTATTTATTCCTCTAAATATAAGATAAACTCAGAGGAATTCGCTATATGAACCACGAGGATGCCGTGGCTGCGTTAGAAAGAAACGCGGAAGAGATCTCTGAAGAAGAGTGGGCTCACGGCTTCAATCAACGCGAAGGTTCCACCGCGTGCGGCGGTGCTTACAAACGCACGGCGACCACTCTGAAGAACAACAAAAATATTAACAGGTCCCCCCCCCCCCCCCCCCCCCCCCCCCC
>WUAW01001086.1:409-10526 GCA_017165845.1 Thaumetopoea pityocampa | reverse complement strand
TACGTACATGACTCTGATATAAACATTTGTTCTCATTACACAAAGTTTGTCCCTACCAGGATTCAAACCTGGGACTCAGCGGCACAGAAAACAAAACGAATCCCCGGTTTGCGGCCGGCGGTCATCGCTCGCCAATGGGCACAGACTTAACTTATAACGCCGAATAGGTGAAATCAAAAGATACCCTATATGAGTTAGGTCCAAAAGAATTAGTAGATTTGTGGGAAATAGAAATTTAACAATAATGATATTATTATCGTTTTCACTTAAATCACAATTTGTAATCATAGTATAATCTAAGTGCTAATGCAATACTTATTAACATAAAAAATATGCGTTTAGTGTTGGCTTGACCAAAAAAAAAGCCGTTTAAAATTTGAACCTGTTGAAAAATGGACATAACTTTTTTTTATTTATTGTCATATCGTGAAAATGGAAACAGCTCTAGAATCAAGAAAATTAAAAGCATTAATTGGCAAAGCGTTTATTTATTTGATTCGACGTTGTTTTATGTGGTTTTATGCCGCTCAGATCAATTGATCTTGATTAGGTCGATCAATTGGTTAAGTATTTTGTTTGGGCATAAGTGACAAAAAAGACATTGTAGAGCCATGGGAGTAAGCGCATTGGTATGAGCGGACAATTTTAAGTAGGATGGCATTCATAACTCTTTTTTCTTTTTTTTTTAACAACACCTGCTTTATACCATGTTTCACACAAATAAATATTTAATTTTTTTTTGCCACAATGAATGGTTTTAAATCGTTTGCATCCAAATTTCACTTACCCAATAACAACCTCTCATTTATTAACTATTGTTATATTGACGTTATCCACCTTGGTTTTAAATTTTAAACCTAACTAACATTGATGGTACTTTTGTTGTAACAGAACTTAATTAACTTTACACTCTCCCTATTTTTTAAATGTCCAACGCCAAACCGAGACAGCTACAATTTTGGTACTGTCAGTTTCGTTTACACGTCAAAATTAAGAGATTTAGATGCGACCTCGAATACGCCGACTAAAGATACGCAAAAACACAGCATTTTTTACCTTTCGACAGAAATGTAGGTTGGTACTCGATAAAAATGTTTATTTACTATCCCGTTTTGTTGTTTAGCATTAGAAAAGGATAGAGAGAGGCTAAATTTAGTTAAGTTCTGTTACCGCAGAATCATCACCGCACAATATTATGGGAGTCTAAGCCTTACACCGGTGTATTGATTCAGGTGAAGCCAACGTGCTGCAGCAGTTCCAAGTAACTGAGGGGAAGAAGAAAGTGCCGGTGGCGGGGTGCCGCTGCGTGAAGGGCTCGCTCGCACGCAACGCACACTACAGGGTGTTCAGGGGGCCCGATGTGATCTTTGAAGGTACGTATTCTGAGGACAACTTTTCAAGGTGGTAATAATAATATTCTGGACACTAAGTTTACAATGTAAACTTCAAAATATCTCAAAACTTTTTTCACTTAACTGCCTTCAATTGGGGATTGAAAGAAAAATGTCTATGTGTTTCTCCTTCTTTCGCAACTATTTGATTTGTGTTTTTAATATATTTAACGATCCTGAGCGATAGAGGCTTCTTTAATACCGAAAAAATGTGCTTCCTGTGGGTAGTATCATCATCATATCAGCCCACAGGCGTCCATTGCTGGACATAGGTCTCCTCAAATGATCGCCACACCGAGCTGCTATAAGCCTGCATCTACCGAAAAAGTATTATATAATCGTCAAAAATTAATCAATGCAGGTGGAGCAGCGGGCAGAACTAGTTTATAATAACGATTATTATTTATATTAATGTTACTATTATTATATATTATCAGGTAAACTATCATCAATGAAGCATTTGAAAGATGAAGTGGCAACAATAAAAAGGGACATGGAGTGTGGCCTGCGGTTCGAGGATCCGACCTTCGAGGTTCAGCCCGGGGACACGGTGGTCTGCTTCAACCTAGTAGACGCCTCCGATAAAACGACCTGGGACCCGGGCTTTTAATCCATGAACCCGAAAATATTTCGTGCCGAACTAAGATAAAAAAACTTAATATATTATATTTCATGAATACTAAAATAAACACCTAGCTACACTCTGTTTTTTAATTCGGGAAACCAGTAGTAGTACTTTGTTTCGTCCCTATGGATAGACGAAGGAACAAAGCCATACTGCCAAGTCTTGAATTGTATATAGTTTCTCCAATTTAACAGTAAAATGGCGATGTACCACATTTTATTGCTTCCTGGGAATTTCGACGTCAATCATTACGATATTAATACATTCAGTCGATGTGTTGCAAGAGAATCCGCAGACTTATTGCCTCAAATAAATACGTTCACTTTGCTATGTTAGTCACAGTTTTATTCCAATATTTCAATATTATTCACGATTATTGACGATTAGAAAATAAAACAACGCCTTTATATATTAAACATCACAATAAACTGATATAAAAAGTTAAAATAAAACTTCAAGTGCTGCTTTACTGGGCCGTCAAAAGTCAGGGAAACCATAGATACTATCATTAATGTCAAACTTATAACTAATGTTATATTAATTTTTGTGCTGTGTCATTTTAATTTTGGCGCTGCTAAATATTGTCTTTGTGCACCTTTAGGACAACCTACGATGATTATATCATGCGCGGTTACGTTTTCAACCCTCCCCCCCCCCCTTATTTTCATCAATTTCCTTTGTTTTTGTCTAAACCAGAGGTTCGGAGACCACTTGCCATATTTTTCGCTTTTAGATAGAAACTTGCTTTGAGCTTATGCTTTACGAGTTCGCCTTATTTATTTAGAGCGATAATGGTGCCGATTCTGTTGTAACAGAGCTTAACTAAATTTGGTCCCTCCCTATCTTTTTCTAACGTCAAACGCCAAAACGAGATAACTAACATTTATAGCGAGTACCGTCTCACGTTTCTGTCAAACGGTTCAAAAAAATGTTGCGTTCTTGAGTATCTTTAGTCCGTGTTTTGAAAACCCGTCTAAATTTTTTATTTTGACGTTTCTGAACGAAATTGATAGCACCAAAATTGTAGCTATCTCGTTTTGGCGTTTGACACTATAGAAAGATAGAGGGCCAAAATTTATTTGTTCTGTTACAACAGAATAGGCACCAATTTTGTCTAAACGGATTTTTTACGAAGTCCGTTTTGACAGGACTTCTGCGGGTTGCGTGAAGGGTTAGGAACGTTAGTTCTCTAATTCACATCCCGAAAGGAAGCCGTAGAGCAGAATCGGTAAGAGAGTCGAGCACGCTCAGCGAAGGCGTAGGACATCTCGGGCTCCTAGCGCAATAAACTTCGTATATGGGCTAATGGACCGCCACTGGCGGATTCTCTTCCTGTACCAACATTTGGCTGAACATCTACGTATCGCAGACCCTAAGCGATCATTTAAAACGATCCCAGGAAAAACAGCGATGTGTTCCTCACGTCGTCATAAGGACTACGAGGTTCTGGGGAAGCGAGCTCGGTTCTCTCAGAAGAGTACTCGGAAGGGCAAGGCACAGTGGTGTAGTCAGTGTGATCCCCATAAGCGTTGATAAAGGTCTCCGCAGAGTTTCTATTCAGTAGGGGTCTGACACGCCACACGAGCTGTCCTCGCGTCTTGTGGTAGTACCACGTATTATTTTCTATTATTGTAGTATTTTCTCCGCGACAAAAAAGGTGCCGCAGGCAGGCCTCGGTGATCATGGTCGCAATGGGGCGGAGCCCTTAGCGTGTGCGTGTGTGTGCACGTACCGTGCCTATTAAAGTTCAGATTAAAAGGTACTTAGCAGATTTTCTGTTCATCGTATGTTAGGCGGAGCATGTGAAATATAATGAAAACACTGTACAGTAATAAATAATTGTTTATTTATAAGACACACCTCCACACCAATAGTGCGCATTGCAACAAAATATCTGATTAAAATATTTTTCATATTCATATGCTCCTTACGTCTTGTGACCTTGAAAATAGTTTTTTTATGGGCATATTTATGAAAAACCCGCAAAATGAAATTATTTTTATCAGCTATGGATGTGTGATATGGATTTAAAAAATCTATGTGCTAGGATCATATCTATGTAATTATCACTTGCTTTCGATGAAGGTAAAAGACAGGGTACCAAATTTGTACTCGTACAGCGGTAGGCTGTCACATTAAGTCAGAAACACTTTAATTAATAGGCGTGTGTGTGTCTGTCTTTATTTTGATTATCCAATACATAAATCTTATTTTTTTTTCTATTTACATCAGGTAATTTATCGCAATGCGCATTTACAACTTTCAGGACGCTTACACTGGCTCTAAACATTGAAACCAATATTGTTAAACCAAAGTTGTAGCCAATATAGTGTCCGTTATTTACGCAATTCAAATAGTACTAGTGTCTTTATTTAAAAAATTAATATACATAAATTAATGACTGGCATACGAAACAGTGAAGGCAAGGAATATTTGCAGACACAAGATACAGATATTCACAATAATATATAGCTAAATTTGATAAGGCCACGAAAAACCGAAAAGTTACTTTTTACATAGTCGATAGTTGACAATCATTCGATAACAGTTACTTTCATAACGTAATCTAAATAACATTACTTCATATAATATTTACATGCAATAAAATAAATTATACGCTATGCATATAAATTATAGTGTAAAAGTGTTGATTATCAAATAGTTAAGGAGAGAAATTTCCAAATCATTTAATTATACGTTGTTGCATAAATTACAACTCACTAATTTACCAAATTCTAGAAATTTCTAAACAAAACAATATGGTCTTATTAATTCATACAGTGGCCGGACCGTCTTCATAATATCCTTGTAGTTCGAAAAAAAAACCGCCAAGATACGCCACAATTGGTAGGCCACACCTGATAAAAGCACTCGTCAGTTGTTCGAAGAGCAAAACTATCTTCAGTATAAAACAAGTGCGATATGAAAATGCTGTCAATATATGACATTACTGTATTTTTGCTATAGTTCGGCTCTTACAATATTCTTAACGGCAGCCGAACCTACTTTATCAGAAATTCACATTCCATCCCTCGTGGAAAAATTTTATGAGTCCGAAATTACGCAATTACTCTTACTTCCTTTGTCAAATAACAATTTTTTTCTGACTAAACAGACTTCAGAAGACTCTCAGACTTAAAAAATTAAGAGTTTTTATTTGCTGTTATTAAAAATTCCAAATTATTATTAAATCTAAAACATTTATTTTGATATGTTGTAAATATATATGTCATAGAATGTGGTCTCTAATTTGCTATTTTGATTACTCCTCCGAAATTATAAAAACTGTCTAGTTAAAACGCTGTTCTTCACCGTCCTTAGATATCTTTTAGTTTTCCCTTTTAAAGAAAAGGCAAAGGGATTGAAGTTCATACAGCCTTGTTTGATATAGTTATATAATTTTCACAACAATGTTGCAATGGTGTATCTCATTTTATTGTTTCTTGGGAGTTTTATACAAGCTTAATGCCTTGAAAAAAATACGGTCACTTCGCAATGTTAATCATCGTTTCATTCTAATGTGTCAATATTTTTCACGATTATTGACGATTGATACACAAAACAAAGCCAAATTTACGTATCAAACATCACAATAAACTAATAATCAACATTAAAATAAAACTTCAAGTGATCCTACACTCGAATTGCCGTCAAAAACTCCCATCTATAAATTAGATATTTATAAGTTAGCAAAAAAAAAATAAAGAGCAGACATATATTTACTCACTTTGACGTTTGTTTTGGAGGAAGAAATAGGAGAGATTGAGCAAGATTTTAATAATTTATATTAAGAATCTCTTGTTATTCTTTGTCTTTTTTTGCACTATATTTGAGTAAAAAAAGTGAGCTGCGACAGCCTATTACTACCTATTTATTTATTAAACTTCATATATTAATGATATATAACAAAAGCGTTTTTTACCAATCTCCTTTAGATAGTACTGACATAAGATAGGTGAGGTATCTGAAGAAAAATAAAGGAGTATTAAACACAAATTCACCTGAAGTTGGTAATAAAAGTATATACACGTAAATTATATATAGACAAAAAATACATACATATAGAATAAAAAATTGATAAATATTCTTGAAATCCCTTCCTGCCAGTATTTCCTCTGAAGGATAAAATTAATACGCTATCCAATCAGCATAAAATTCAGCAGTAAAGCAATTTTTCAGAATGAATATAGAAATAGTTCCCTCAAATTTTAAATTTAAAAATCTTTTTTGTTTTTCTATTTTAGATGAAGATTTAAAATTATATTAAATACCAGTTTCGGATGTTAGGCCGCATCTGGCAGAAACCTATTTTGTAACAATATGAGAAAGAGATAGTTACCCACTATGTGCTATCGATCTATCGATCTTATCAATTGAGAATAACGGGTATTGACCCCCAGAAATGATTTGAGAGAAAACGGCTCAACGTGCTTGTTATAATGTTTTAAATATAATTATTTAAAGTAGAACAATATTTAGAGGTAATTCATTATCAAGGTAGAAATTGTATTGAGAGAACCGCGCGCGTGTCCACCGTACTGCCAACCTGTGTCTGGATCTTGTTGTCTTGAGGTAATAGCGCGTGCGTCCGCCGTGTTGTCAAATTACGACTGGTTGCTGGGCTTTATTTCGGCATAAGATCGCTGTTAGTCTTGACGGCTTTTACTGCTTCACCGGGCGGGATGGCGAGCGCGGAGAGCGCTCCAGCCATTGGTTGCCGGACGGCACGGCGGCCGGCTTTTATTGATGCGTAGCCGATCCCCCCCTGCATGCGGCGCTGTACACGATGCCCTTGTGAGTCGTGCATGTTGCTAGGCGCGAACATACATACGTTCGGTGCGGTAAGTGCGGGACGGAGTAGGTACTTTGCTCCATGGGTCTTGCCCGTTGCTACGCGTGAACATGGATGCGGTGCGATACGCGGGGTGGGCACACGAGGTCCTTAACTTCGCGTGCCGGGCCTGTTGCTAGGCGCGAACACATAATTTTTTTTTTGATAAATTTCTAAGTTACGCCGTTTTTCTGCCAGTTCATTACTGGGGTGTCATTCTCAATCTATGTGATACAAAGTACACGTATAGTTAGACGTTTTAATTGATGTAATTTGTTGAATTCGACTGGCGTTTAGCTTTTTGCATAACAAGTCTTATAATCGTGTCTGCTGTGAGATGAAAAACGTTCAAAGTTCGATTTGTTTCACCGAAACTAACTCTCCTCTAACATAATTCAAACACTTTTATAAATATTGTTAAGCAGATTGAATAATTAATTTCGATCCTATATCATTATGTTTTATAAACAATATTTTAGTGATTGTATCAAAGTGTTGTGAATGCGCACCACTTATCGATAAGTCTACAACAGCAAAACAACCAAAAACGTGTAATTCATCTATATAAATTTACTAAGCTACACGCTAATAACTTATATCTAAATAATCAACAACTTACATGAGTCTCACAATATTAAAAAGTAAATAGTTAAAGGATTAAACTCTGCAAGTCTCACAGACACCTTAATCGATGGAACAACATTTAAATCGATAAAAAATCGCAACACATTTTTTTTTAAGGAAAAGCGCACAGATAATCCTATGCGATTATCAAGCGATCACATCGCTTAGATCTACGTACTTACATATTTACATACGTGAGTTGACAAAAAAAAAACAATTTCCTTACAAATATTACAATATACACTTGTCTATATTTAATAATAAATCTCATATCTATTGCTATCTAAACTGTTTTTATATTCATCGTATATCATTTCAAAACTAAAAATGCTTAGTGGAACTTCACCCTCCAATGGAGCTTTCCCGAAGATATTATTTAAATGAAAATGGGCATTATATTTTGTTGTGGTTGTCAAAGTATTAAGAAACTGGCGCAACGTTTAACATTTCCGATATATATTCATACATTATTACTATGTACATCTTACGTATTCAAAACTATATTGTTTATTTACATCTTGCGTATTCAAAACTGTAATTTCATTACATGTATTGAACGATTTTAATGAAATGAAATTTGAATCAAATTCATTGTAAACATTGAATTTGTTTGTTATACATTAAAAACATTATTTAATTTTTATTATACCTATGCTAATTTTGAGAAATACGTTTGTAAATGTTTATTTTTTTAATATTCATGACAAATGGAGCATTTTGAAAAGACAACGACATATCCTAGAGAAGTTTCGTCAACAACTCACTAGCATTATCAAAATAATTAAATACATCGACTTAGTGACGATATTGTTCGACTTCAAATGAACGCAGTGGTATAAATAGCTTCGTTAGAGGATGATACCAAGTGACAGTCGTTTGAACGCACCCACAACCTTATTCCTTACAAAAATAGCAGATTTTGACTTAAGGTGGATTGTGGATGATGTTAAAAAGAAAGAAGACGAGTAGCTTCATAGCGTCTAAGTTACCAACAAACAGTGACAACTGAATATTTTAGGCCTTTAGTCATACGTCATGGTGAAACGCTCTTAGCTAACACTACTCGAAGTTTAGCCAATTTACTTTGAGGGTTGTCGTTGTCAAAAAATGCGCGTTTTTATATTATTACGAATTTAATAAACTAAATATAATAAACTAAAAAAAGTTGGCAAAAGTGGGGAAGCTCCATATACCTACGTCTTAATTAACATTTCACTTACATTGCCAAACAACGAGTTTTATGGAATATTTAATACTCGCACATACTCGTACATCGTTACCTAATAGTCCTAATGGCACCACTGCCCATGGTCACGTTTCAGTCTATTGCAGTGATAAATTAAACATAAACTGGTAATAAGTTTTCGGATAAAAAAAATCTTTACCATTGTAATATAAATAACAGTTACCAACGGTTGTCAAATAACAGTTATAATTATAATAGTTCACAACGCACGACACTAGTGTTTAGGGCTACAGGAATTATCATTATGTATTTTTTATATACATCATTATATACATCAGCATCAAGTTATCGTTTGGGAAAATGTTTTTGTACAATCATGTGAAAATAACGAAGTATAACGTAGATCCATTACTATAGAGTTGAATCGAATCGTATTGTTCCCTGTACAACGTATAAATGACGCGATTCGATTGGACTCGGTACGTCACTAGTTGACTCAGTTTCACAGTAAATGGTATAGTGGCCGAATTAATGCGATTCGATTAGACTCGACTAGATGAACCTGTTCAACTGTGGCCTTAATTCAATTTCGCATACAACTTAATGTGGTCTTAAGGTTATTACTTTAATCACACCCGTTGCATCATAATACAAGTGCAGCATTATTAGAGGTGTTATTGTCTAGCTTTTACTAATTGTTGGCTGATTCGGAGTAAAAAGTTATGTACGCACTTTTCAATAGAATTATTTTTAGGCCCTGGGTTTTGTCCATTTCAGCCTAAAAAAATGTGATACATTTATTTTTTCAGGCTTATATTTGCTTTATTGCTATAGTGCTGAATAATTACCAAATCTATTTCCTATTCTCCTCGTTACATTTTTAAACGGTTCAAATGAAATTTTCATTCAAACATGTATACAAAATGCAACATGTATACGAAATGAAACCTTTATATGAATGGTACACGCCTGGAATAATGAATTTCTCAGATTCGTTTTCGACATATTGAGTAATGAATATTCAAAGTTCTCACAGAATATTTACCATAAATTTATCATTTAATTAAAAAAAAACCATTACTGCAAATTTTGCATCCTACCTAGTCGGAGGTCGACCCGCACTAACTTTCCAGTTCAGGGTCGCCATTTCAGGACTTTACGGCCTCAACGTCTATCGATTCTGAGAGCTGTGTCCCGCCTGCCGTCACTTCAGCTTTGCAATCCTCTGAACCACATCAGCAACTCTAGTTCTCTTACAGATTATCTCATTGCGGATCCAATCTCGTAGAAAAATTCCGAGCATACTCTTTCCCTTGCTTGCGACCTTATGAGGCTAATAGTCAGTGGCCATGTCTATCGTAAGTCGTCGCTGGTAATACGCACTGTTTGAATACCAGGCATGCCTTTTAAGTTCTGTCGTTTCCATATTTCCCGGCAATTTTGAATTTGGAACTGTTCTA
>WUAW01001081.1:20400-30700 GCA_017165845.1 Thaumetopoea pityocampa | reverse complement strand
AATTGAAAACACTTAAAGATTCTAAAATATAAAACTCAGTATAGAGCAAAATGTACTTATTTCTAAATAAACCTATTTGAGACCTGTTAAATACACAAAATTCAAAGTTAATCTCAAGTTTTTTTCTTATCGCGAACGCTGTTGAGTAATAGCGGTACAATAGCATATAAATTGGTAATCTTCGTTCAGTTAAATTGGCAATGGAGAAATGAATAATTTCCGTGACAGGTTAACGGTGGTTTACCTTTTTGATTAGGTATTCAGTTTCGGTTGGGTTTGAGTGTAGATTATTTCTGGGCGCACTTAAGATAACTTCAACCCTTCATACTACTGCAACTGTTGGGACATAATTTCCTCCCAAAATTTAGGCCACAATTCTCGACCATTTCTTGCTTGCTTTCCTCATCCAGTCTGGTGAATGGATAGTAGGTCATCGGTTCATTGGACTGGAGTTCATCATTACGTTAATCGTCTTACGCTACATTTTCTGATTCTTACGCTAAGTTTAATGATATCATGTTTTTGGAGGGTCATAACTATGATAGACAAACAGACGCACTTTCGCTGTTATTAATTTGATGTGATTTAAATCTTAAAAGGAAACTGTCGGTGTTTCTTCCCAACAGCAGTATATATAGCACTACGTCTACCCCGTGGCACTACTACAAAGCAACAAATTTCAAAATTCACAACTTTAAAACAAATATCGAGTCAGAAACATCGTTCCCAATTCACACAACTTAAATCCCGAGCGAGTAAAAGCCGTTGAGTGGCGTCGCGCCGCCGCATCAAATATTCACTGTCTGCTGCCTCTTAGATCTAGATGTAGGTAATAGGTGCAAGGTAAAAAGAACTAGGTGACTCTTTGATCCGAAAGTAGGTGACTGAATTCGCAGCGTTTTGTTCCGTCGAGTCTTAAGTGAAGTGGGCTTTATTTTACGTGTGAAGTTTTGGACTAATGGGTGTTGTATTGTGGATAAAATTAGTTGCGTACTCATTACTTTTAGTTTATTTCTCAGTTTTTTAATTTTTTTGCATCCCAGTAATCTCAACGTAGCTTCCAGGCGTCTTGATGGTCGATGTCGTCGGTCCTTTGGATGCAACCACAGGATTGTTGCTAGCCAATTCAGCACACAATAAAACATCGTTCTAACAATGAACAAGTTCTTGTCGCAGTCTAGGCGGAATATGGTAACACAAAACAAGCGCATCCGGCTCACCAAAACTAGATTTTCGTTAGAGGAATATTAAGCACTTCCGTCTGGGTCTAAAGGGGTCTAGGTCACGATTTATTCTACTGCTCACTAGATGTCGTAGATATTAAGGATTTTTGAAACAATACATGTTTTAAAATGAGACGTCTAGACACTTGTCGGTATTTAAGGCGATCTATGATTATAATAATAATTTATTTATTTAATCAAATAACAGACTCATTTTTAGTAACATTTTTACTTATTAACTATTGTCAGTATTAACCTTATAACTTAAAATAGGTAATAACAATTTTTAACGTTTATTTCATATGTGAACTCATAAGCTCACCGTAAAAATGGCAATTCTACAAGCAAAGGTTCACGTACGAGCAGTCAAGTCTGCTGGCTTAAGTCAAGAGCAGTATGTTTCTGGGGCTGTCCCGCACGGCTGAGTCGATTATTTACACATGCTACCATCGTGTATCGACACCATTAGACAACATTACCATTGGACTTGATCTCTCCCATAAAAAGCAAAAGCTAGTAAATATATATGTATGTAGTTTACAAATTTTGTTGAAACTGTCCTGATTAAAAACTGCAGCCAATAAATACATTCTGACTAGTCGTTATAAGGCTACGGAAATATCTGTAAGATACGAAAATATGTTGTCTGTCTGAAAATATCTTACAGATATTTCCGTAGCCCTGTAACGACTAATGTCATTCAGACATTAACTGAACTTCAGTTTCACTTGCCTTCCGAAACACTGTACAAACAGCTCTAGCTTGATGTAATGATTGCTAAATCATCAGAGATTGAATAGAATGCCGACAACTGACACCTTCTCATTTTGAGACATGCACTGATGCAATAATCATTATCGTTCGCGTGATACAATAATCATTATTGTGTGCGTACACTGCGCAAAAATTCTCGTATTTTGAAGTGTTTCAGAAGACGTGCGGTCTTTGTATATTCCGCTGATTTGCTAATGCAACCAGACGGGTACGGCGTGCAGTCGTGTGCCTCACCGGATCTCATTAGGCGCAATGCGTTAACGCATGTCGCGCATGTCCGTGGCACGCGACTGCCGCTGACGTAGTCGATCAACACCTTAATATTTACGTGAGTGATCATTTAGTACATACGTATATGGCTATCCTCTAATTTATGGATAAATATTGAGAAGTTTTAAGTAGACGAAACATTAAGAAATAGACTTTAATTTACAATATAGAAACTGGTATGCGTTTATACATCAACTCTGGTAGAGTTGGTATGTAAACGTCCGGTGCTCAAGATAATTGACTAGAGATTGCAGAGGTTCAAAGCGTGGCCTAATGGCCACATTACAACGGAGCAAAGACTACGGAAGACAGCGGGTTGAATGGTTTTACGCCGCTTTAATACAGGAATTGAGGACGAGTAATCTACCCTCCCGTTCACAGAGGTCCTGTCCTGTTCTTCCCACGAAGATTAACAAGACATAAAAAGAGGGGTACCAATGATGATTTAGTGAAGTTTGATTTGAAAAAAATCATGCTTAATCAGTACTTGGCATTTGAGCCGTTACCTGCATTAAGCAACGCTTACCACGACCAGGTATAAGTATGGTTGACAAATTAACTTTTAGTTTAAAAATAACTTCATTTTTAGGAAAGCAAGTAAATCACTGGATCCCTACGGGACTCTACTTTGGAGTGAACAGTGTCTCTAGACAAACATACACCTATACGCTTTAATATGATGTACTGTATGTTAATGTAGATAAATATTTTTTGTTAGAGCACAGCTCTATGCAAATTCTGACCATATCCTTTGTATGAAAAATACTCGGCATACAAATACATGCCAACGCTTACGTCGTCATGGTAGAGGCACTGTTTGCATTCGTTCGCGACCTTAAAATGTTAAAAGTTCAATACGATGATGTCTCATAAAATTATGAACTTCTCGTTACTAAAAATATATGGAATATTCATTCGTCTGTTTCAGCTATGATTTTGTGTCACTTTTTGACCGCACAAATCAAAATTTACTAATTTTACATACATACATACACTCACGCCATTATCCCATAAGGATAGGCAGAGACTATAGTATATACTACATACGTGTACATACAGTCAGCCTCATTCCCATTTGGGGTAAGCAGAAACCACTTCTTTCAACCTGCTACGGTCGTTTAATGAGTAAAGTGGATATCCACAACCCATAATTCGCCCCCATGGGCAACGAGACATGTCGGGTGGCGAACCACGACGCCGTCATTTTATGAGGTTCAAAAGTGATTAAAATTGATTAAAAGTTATTAGTGATACTAATTTTACTTCAAATATATGTAATGTATATATGTAACAACATCAATATACCAAGGTTTAGGGAATGTTTAGGTTTAGCCTTTTAGCTTATCCGTTAAATAGACTTTAAACATACGGGTAAGCAACCTCGGCCTCCCGAGCTAATACTGTTTTTTCCTACTCCTTTCGAGATAGTAGTATCCCATAGTCCTTCTCCCAAATTCCATATTCCTTGCTCAATACACCTTTCTTACATTACCTTCTTTCTTTTTTTTCTCTCCACTAAGCCAGTGGCTGCCGCGCTGATGGCTGCATGGCTAGACCCAATATGATGGCCAGCCTTACCCAAGCATCTCATCGGGACTCTGTTTGGGTGGACCTGTTTTACCCTTGCTTTTCGTGGGAACGCTATGAGGAACATTAACATTTTTGAACTTTATAAAAATGGTGGCGTCGTGGTTCGCCACCTGACACGTCTCGTGTCCCGCGGTGGCGAAAAGTGGACTACGGATAGCCACTTTGCTTGTAGCAAGTGAAAAGAAGTGATCTCTGCTTCTTCGGCAGTGTAGTGGTCAGTATACCCGCCTTCCACGCGGGAGACCACCGCAGAGCGGAAGGAAAAACGCGTGATATAATGTTACATACATACATACATATGTATGCAAACCAGGGACTACGTCGGTAGAAGATACCTCGATATGGCTGTCCTTGAAGCACGATCTCGGGGCCGCCCTGCTGGCTAGATATTGAGACCAAGGGCATGGAAGCCAATGGAAAGAAAAAAATGGAGGAAACTTAGTGGGAAGGCGGACCCTGGCAATGGAAGCCGGGTTTAATAACGTCAAGAAGAAAACATATGTATACCAACCAATAACGGAAACTATCATTTTAATTACCAAACGAGTTGAATTATTCTGTAGTATATATTCTAATATCTATTCTAGTCTATATAGCAATAGCGGTTAGCTTCTGACATTGTAAGAAATAAAACCAATTTTAAACGGGTATAAGATATATTTTTCTTTACACGTGTTTTATTTTTTTTTTCAAATACCTATTGATGTCGAGTGCTCTTTACATGCATCGATTTTTTATGCATACGATAATTAGGGTGTAGACCCCAGTTCGCGTCACCTGAAGACAGTCGCGTGTCGCAATTGAACATTGTTATAAATTTTTATAACTCCCGTCCCCTGCGTTTTCGCCGTCCGACACTGACACAAATGGTTGGGTCTTCTGAATAAGACGTCAAAAAGGGCAATTTATGCCGCTCCGATGTGTATGTGGATTTTATTAACCATTTCATATTTGGGGTGTTATTGACTCTATAAAGGGTATCTTTATTGGAACTAATAAATTATCCGATTGTAAAAATATTAACATTTTGAATATTTCAACATGAATGGGAAGGTTTTAATGATAGTTATTTTTATAATTGCTGGTATTATTACTGTTTGCATTCATTTAAGATTATAAAATGATTTCTTTTAAGTAAAAAATACTTTTAGATACAGAAGGCATTACTTTTTAGCACTGCATGTTTATAACTTTTTTTCTTGACGATGTTGTCAGATCACTATATAAATTACAATCGAGTCTAAAGATTAACGAGTAAATTTGACATAAAACTGTAAAAAATTAAACTAAGATTCGCATTAACAACGTTCTCGGTGACAGTTGTTTACATTGTTTAATCATAAATATTCCACTGCATTGCACTTCATTAGTCCGACACTTAAACTGACTCAGGTTTCATCCTTTTCAATTTTCTCACTATGCCCATGTTGTCAACTAGGAGTCTCAACTTTCACGTGATGAAAAATATTTAACAAATACTATAAAAAAATTGCTGTGTGGCGCCAGCATAGTAATGGTGTCGCTCCAACCTCTTCCCGTACGTGTTGTGAGAACCACTGAAGGATGCACCAGGATAATGGGGAGCACAGTTATCTTGCAATTCAACCAAAAGCTACCTTCAACACGCCTGCCATGCTAGGAAATTACATGAAATCACCCCTTTTTATGTAGAAGGCTCGTGTCTAGCTTATAGTTTTTCATGGGCTGTTGATGACGACGATTGCTGTAGAAACATTGTATATTCGTATTTAAGACTTCTAAAATGATCTCATAGTATCTAACGTTGTTATGCATATTATTTTTTTTCTATGTCTAATAGCAACAGGTGGACGCGTTTCGTTGACGGCACATTGTTCTTGTTCGTCCAATCAAGTGGCGCAATATTCGCTCAGTCTCTAATAGCACCAAATCGAATTGCGCACCGACTGACAGATGGGTCCGCGACCCAGTCTCCGCCGGACCGATGACAAATTTGCGATATTACATGCGGATTAATGTCCGTGCAGCGTTTTTTAGGGTTAAATTGTCTTTTTGTAATCACCCTCCTAAAAATAGTATAAAGACACATACAAAATTAGACTCTAAATTTCTGAAAATAATGTCCAAAATAGAAAGAGCGGTGAAGTGAGTTAAGTCGTGTCGCTGCTATAATGTGTATTTCGAGATCGCGAAGGGCGATTCCCCAAGCTAGATGGCATCCGTACGATGGTTATCATAATCCCTGCATTGACATGATGTGATGACACATGTCGCAGAGTCGTGTTCTAAAATGTCGTTTTAAAAATTCGTAAAAGCACGACCGGGGCGACAAACGGGACGTTCACCCTAATTTCTTTGACCTTAGAGTTCAGATTGGGTATTTTATATGTCCTGGGAAGGTATGGTATGGACATTTCACAATGTAGTCCATGTTTGTATATGAAGATCAGTATTTGTGATCTGTATGTCATTTGTCTGTTTGCTTGTCTTGTGTCAAGAGCGAATTCTGTTTGCTTAGTAATCAATAGCATTTTATTTGTTTTGGCACGATTTTGCATAGAAATTAGTTGATTTCGTCCAAACAATGTGGAATCAAAGTAAAAAAAAAATTGAATAAAATCTATTTTTGTTCCTCTTGCAAAAATATAGATATAGCGGTGAATAGCTTTGTAATCTTAGTGACCATGACGATATTTACATATACTATATGTGTCTTTCATACTGCCAAATTTTAAAACAATCGGGTCCATAGTTGACGAAGTATAAACAGACAAACAAATACACTTTCGCTTATATACGTGTTTATATTTTACAAGACACTTTATATGAGTGAACGTATTGTAGTGAGCTTCTATGGAGTTGACATAGACTTTGTTGTATAATTTTTGCATGGACTTTGAACAGTTAAAAATTTCTATTTTAATACGAAAAAAAGCAACGCAAATAATTTACAGTTACAGGGGGTACACTGGTGACAAATAAAAAAGAAAAATAATCAATTGAACAAAACATTTAAAATTGCCAATATCATTAGTTTCTCGCTAAAAGTTGATACAAATCAACAACTACTATATTAGCGAAGATTAAAAATCGCACACAAAAGGCTGGAACGGGAATAATTCCGAATTAATATCGGGGCCCTACGCACAATTACTGCAAACCCGACCAAACTGCAGAATCATAGAAAATTACAGGATTCTAAACATGCACAAAGGCGTCCCCTCGTGTTAGCGAACTACTCTGCGGACGAACTAATGGGGACAACATTTTTAATATGGGGAGCGCTCGGCTTTAAACAATTAGAATAGGAAAATGTCCCGCACATTTGTTCATCTTTTCTTCGATACGGACAATAAAAAAAAATATTAAATAAAACTTAAAAAAATATTAGTGACTTATTATAGTTCACATATGTAACATCAACAGAGATCAATGTATGGCCATTGCAATAACTAACCAGGTGTATACAATGGAGTAAATAATAATTTACAATTTTTTTATTATTAGCTTGAATGTAATAGAATCTTTCATTTTTCAATCATTTCTAGAGGGTTGCTTAATACGAAATTTTGCACACGTATTAAGAACCAATATTATAATTAAAACTAAAAATAAAATTATAATTTAAAAAACACTCCAAAAAACATGGCTCTATTGTCATTTTCTAATGTGCAATGCCGGTGTAATAATGGCGTTACTCCACTTCTTCCCGAAAATGCTGTGAGAATCATCTATGGAATTTACCAGACTAGTGGGCAACAGCGTTATTCTGTAATTCAATTAAAATCTACTGCGATCCCCAAGACGCGTGTCAAGCGTGAAGGTTGTGGCAAAAGAGGAGGATGCCCGGTAGTGGACTCCCAGAGGCTAACGATGATGATGACAGAACACCGCCTGATCTAACTTTATTTATAAAAACATTTTACTATCTAATAGCAAAATACTTATATTTCCAACCTGAAGTGTGTTTAGTTCTGAAGACTGCGGTCGTTCCGGGCGTATAAAAAACGAAAAGTGAAAAATAATCGTACGCGAAACCCTCGCGACAAATGAACATCGGGAGCTCGAGAGGTCATTAAAACGAGGCTCGATCTAAAAATGAGAGGGGGGGGGGGGCAGGACGAGAGGGGAGACTTTTGAGAACTCTGTAATTGGACCAGGGAGGGTCTCAAATCGTATTCGAAACTGGAGGAGCGGAAAGACGGCTCGGCTCCACCGACTATAATTAACAACAAATATGGGTGAATCGATTTTTTAGTGTATTCCAAGTACGCCCATTAGGTTACTTCGGAGCCGAGCAATTACTCAAACAATACACTTGAAATATTAACGCTAAAACCACCTTTTATGGGAAAACTTAGCTTGTTTAGCAACTGCGGTGCGCGTAATGGTGTGTTACGTTTTCATTCGCATAAAAAAATATTGGATCGGTAATTTTTTTCTTGTATTTTCCTTTGCCTTGTTTATGTAATTGTGTGTTTTGTGTACAAACGAAACGAGACGGTAATCGATTTGGTGACTACGCAGAAAATGAATTTGTGTCGTTCAGAATCCGTGTTGTTTGATAGATATAGATAAAGTACTCTTTATTACACACCATTATGACAAACATAATAAACGAGAGATGGAAAGTGTACATTGGACGGTCTTATCGCAATATGCGATCTCTTTCAGCCAACTTTTGGATGAATAGAATTCATACCGATTATATGAATATAGAATATTATCACTTCATAAAGAAATTATTATTAGTGGATATATTATCATGTAACACAATAGCCTATAACGCATAATGTTTTAAAGATTCGGTGACAAATTTGTGTGCAACGTGCAAGAGTGTTTGCTAATTATTATTCAGAAAAAGTGACTGCATCAATCTGCTACTAGAATTATTAGTTGCAGAAGTTTTCTATCATTTAAACTTGCCTTCAAATATTTATTTTAAAACGTGTACATCAATAATATGCACGGTCTTATCGCAATATACATCCTTCCAGACAACATTTGGATGGATAGGATTCATATCGAAACTGAAATCCAAGCTACGTATATGTAAGATCTCATTAATAGGGGCATGACTTTATATTTATCTTGTATGATGAGGTTTAATCCCTATCATGCAAATGAAACAAGTTGTAGTTTCTTGGAAAAACAAGAGCGTCAACCCTATTTATAAGACCACACGTAGAACAAGCATAAAAAGCATGAAAAAATAAACAAGTTTATATCATCACTGCCTACATTATGTTAATAGGTCCAAGATATGACAACATTGGAAATAATCCGCTTTGTCCAGAGAATGGGCACATTAGACCAATCCGCTGTCCTCGGGGACGAGCGCCTTTGATTTGGGATTCGATGAAAATTAATATATCATATATACATATTTAATGTTTGTACGTAGTCACAGCGAGGGTTGGCCTCGTACATATTCATAAGATAAAAAAAACACGCGAAAACGTAGCAATCTTCGCTGGATTTGAATAAAAATATCCGTTGGAAACTAGAACGACGCTATTTTCAGTAACGAATTGAATATATGTACACTATTATTAAAATAGCAAATAACAAACTTCTACCCTTATATAAAATCAATGTTATTTATTTAGACTTCATACACCAATGGCGTATGGGCGAATTTCTACCAATCGACTTTTAGATGGTGCTGACATTACATAAGGTAGGGTATTTTTATCATGGAAGTTCACTTTTGTATATTTCTCCATAAAAGGGAGTGATTTGCCTTGATCTCCATGCTCGGCAGGTGTCTTAGAGGGTGCCAGTAGTTGTTGGTTGAATTGCAGGATAACGTTGCTGTCCACTATCCTGATGTACCGTCAGCTGGTCCTCAGGGTACACACGGCAGGAGATGGAATGTCCCCGTACTACTATAACGTAATTCATATCACAGTTAAATTCCATGCAATAACAGGACACCTGATATAGGTGATGCCAGGGTCAACGAACTGCTATTAATTACAAAACTGATGTAACTAGAATTGCAACATTTTCTAAAATCGACGATAACCTGAATATTATCTGTAATCCAAATATTTTTTTTACGATATTTATGACGATATTTAAAGGTTATGCCTTGAAAACTAAATATTGACGCTATTTGTATATCGTTTTTCAACAGCTTGTAACGCCGTTAATATGTTTTTTAATTTATTTAATGTTATTTGTACGTTGTTTCTTAAAAACTTACTTGTGACGCTATTTCCAAGTTGTTTCTTAAAAACTTTTTTATCATTATAAACATTTTGTTTGATTTTGTTAGTAATATGGGTAGAGCAAGAAAATAATTAGTGAGAAAAGTTCCGATATCCTAACGCTATGCCTCCGACTGCGTTTGTAAACACTGGCAACCAAGATTATTCAAAACTAAAAAAATGTCTCTTCCTTCTCCTTCCGAGATAGTAGTATCCTATACCCTATAGTCCTTCACTTAAATTCCATATTTC
>WUAW01001081.1:208-20291 GCA_017165845.1 Thaumetopoea pityocampa | reverse complement strand
TGTAAAAAAATACTTATTTTTCAACTTTTTCTATCTTTTCGGTTCATTTATTAAGTCTGAAAATTTTAAGTTTACAATTTTTCACGCAGTTGAGTTTTTGTTTTTTTTTTTTTTTTCAATAATATTTTAATTTTTTTAGTTTATTTTTTAGCGTTTTTCTTTCCAAATTACATTTAACATATAAGTTGTATATATTTTTGTATGCCATTTATAAAAATCTTTATTTTGATACCTCGCTCGAGATATATCATAATTATAATGATATAATGGTGCGAGAAATCGGCCATTTCATTTTTTTATAATTTTGATATACCTAATATCACCCTCACAATTAAGACGAATCTAACGACACCTCTCAAGCTAAAATCCATTGAGCCGTTTAGGCTACAGAGCGTGCCAAAAAATGTACATACATACACTCGAATAACATAGCCCTATTTCTGCCACAGTAGGGTAACTATTAATTCGCACATGATCACAAAAAGTTGCGTAAATTAGATTTGAGCCCGTGATCTAAGACTTGATAGTGAGTAGTCATACTATTAGCTATCAATGCTTATACTAAAAACTCACTTATTATTTAAAAAAGTTACTTATAACGTTATTTATATATATTTTCTGTTTTGTGATGCATATAAGCACGTATAATATACAAAAATTATAAAAAATAATCTTAATTTTGGAGTAAATATATTTTTTTCTTTAATAACTATATATTTTTAATATTATAAATACGAAAGTGTGTTTTATGTTTTCTCACATGTTTAAGATCGCGAATAGGTGAGTTAGTTTCGATTGACGAAATGAATATACATACCGGGTAAATGTAAGTGGAAGTGTTGAAAAGGGGCGACCAGGAAAACTTATCTTGGTCAAATCAATAACTTGCTACAAAAAGATCAAGTTCGTAACACCCTTAATCAACGAAAGTGTATGAAAAGATGTATGAATGTGGATGAGCCGAGAGAGATGTGTCTGGATCGTGGTATGTGGCGAACTGTGGTCTCCTTCTCTTATGGTATACCGGCTTGAGTATATGTACATATATACATATTTATGAACGTTTTTAAGCATTAACAGAACAATGAGTCGATGTGATTTTTTTACATGGACATAATTAAAAGAAATGGCATAGGCTAATTGGCATCACATCCATGCGGGGAAGCTGCAATTAAATCTCGTAGATCACAGATATAAAAAAATTATATAAACAGGGCAATCACTTAATCACTGAGACGGCCATTATAATTCAGCTGTCAGGAAAACAAACACGAGTCGCTATAGTGGCAAGACGGATCATAATTACGGGTTATCTCGTTCTGAATGGCGTACCGCAGCGCACGCGATGCCAAAAGGCGTCAAATAGCTCGTTAAATGCCCCTTACAAATAGAAATATTATTCATAACTTAATCCCCCTTAAATAGATTTAACCTGCCATAAAATCATATTCAGTTTTTTGTTCGCGCAAATATCGGGGTGGGCCCAATGTGCGTATTTATAACGAATTGCCGATTAATGCCGTACAATGGTTTTAAGAGGTTATAATAGTCATAATTCATGTTTTTTTTTTCGAGTATGGATAATCGAGGGGGTTACACGAGGGGTAAGTTTGTAAATTGGATTTAATATTTTTATTCTTGCTAACAGTCGGTGTGAAATTGGACGCTCGTTTGAGGGTTATTATGGGTAAGTATTAACCCTTAATCCATGGTAAGCGGTTACTGATAATAGGGTGTTTGTTTTACAGAATTGAGATATTCATAACGCATTGTATTACATTACGAACTGCGTTAAGCAAAATTGGGCGCGGTATGACGCTAGATGGGTGGCTCTTGGCTTGTGAATTATGGCTCGTTTTTTTTTTCGAAGTGAGAGCTGTTATTGGCCCTGAGACCTTTGGATGAATCCTTCCTTTTACAGAGGAAAAGAACTATATCTTACCACAGAATATCAATTTATACTAATATTTTCCGGAGCTAAGTCAGGATTGGCTGTTATTGTAAGAGATTTGACGTCATCCCCGTAAGAATTTACAATGAAGCCACAGAATACATAAAGTTGCATAAAAGCAGAAAAACTAGAAATAATCACTTCACAAATTGGCGGTGCAATTGGAATAAAGCACTACATATTAAGAGAAAATTCTGGAAACTGACACAATCTAGGATTCCATTCCAAAACTACCTGTATCTTAGACACTAAACACACGTTCAGATATACTTACCGTACCGACCTGCTTTTTTCTCTCCGGAGAGCTTAATTGTCAATACAACTTGTATGAGTTAATACCGATTATATCTGAGAGCAAGGCCAGGTAAGGACAGTTCCAGGTTTTTTATTGTTTCTAATAGTTCCAGTTTTAGCGGTTTGTTGACTCGTAAGACGAAGAGATTCGCAGAACTGGAATCACCGAATAGCTGAAGCGGCAGTGGGCGGGACCCGTAGCTCGCAGAACGGACGGATGTTGAGATCCTAAATAGCTGGAATGACGAACCAGCAGTGTAGTGTGGGTCGCCTTCGAGTAAGTGAATTATTGACTTAACTAAGGTCGCGAATAATTATAATAACAATGTTCTGAACACTCACACAAATTGATCTAGTCTCAAACTAGGATTTCCTGTATTTTGGGTACTGGACAACGATATACATATTTATATAGATAAAAGAAATATATAGATAGATAAATAGGTCAATAACTGTCATCATACAAAGTTTGTCCCCACCAGGACTCGAACCCGGGACTCCTTGGCACATAAAGTAGGGTCACTGCAACTGTTCCAATCAGTCTTTAATTGGGGGTGGAAAGGTTACTCACAGCCGGTCGGTGTGACGATCATTGAAGGACACCTATATCCAACAGTGTACATGTCTCAGTGCCTACACAGTGAATCCCGACCAATGTCTAATGATAATGGTCGTCGCAAAGACTAGGGGGGCGTACGGGGATGAGGTCAAATGGTAGTTGATTATCTAAGCCCGCCTCACAGTCGTATCTATGTAGTCAATGGTGAGCAACCTTGGTAGGTATACCTAATTGTGCTAATTCTGCTGTAACAGAACTTAACTAAATTTAGTGTCTCCCTACCTTTTTCTAATGTCAAACGCTAAAACGAAATAGCAAACATTTATAGCGAGTACCAACCTACATTTCTGTCAAGCAGTTCAAAAAAGTTCAGTTTTTTTGCGTATTTTTAGTCTGTATGTTCTGAGGTCGCGTCTATATCTTTTAATTTATAGCTATCTCGTTAAAACGAGATAGCTATAAATTAAAAGATCCCTATCTTTTTTAATCTCAGACGTTAAAATGTCTGAGATTAAAAAAGATAGGGAGAGACTAAATTTAGTTAAGTTCTGTTAGCTCAGATTTACTACCAATATCTTTGTTCCTGTCAAATTTCAAAACAAACGGTTCAAAGGTTGAACAGTGAGGAGATAAACAATTAGACAGACAGATTTTTTATTTATCATATTAATATAGGCCAGCATGCACCTTCAGCTTCACCCGCATCACCAATAGTGATGATACTGATGATCAGGATATGTCCTTTTATAAACTATTATAAAATTATTAAATATCAAATTTTGTAAACAAATATAATAAAAAACTATTCAGATCGACTAATTAAGGGTTTCTGAAACCAAATCCGTTGATGTTAGTTTGTTTGTTTGAAGATACAGCTTGATCCCTGTTTTAGTAGCCGCCGTTAAGGTACGAGAGCTCGAGTAAAAGTGGTTCCAATGCATTTTATATAAATCTATGATTGTCTCGAGATTTCCCATGTAGCGGAAAACCGACGTTCATGCGGGCGAAGCCACGGGCAAAAGCTATTAGAAAATATATTAGCGAAAACCCAACTCAATACGTCTAAGAAGTATATTAGCGACAGAAGCCCAACACAATCAATACATACATACAATCACGCCCTTTTTCCTGGCTCTCCGGCGGGAATAGCATCTCGGTCTTCCGCATGACAGGCGAGGATACTTACCACTATACTACTGAAGAACTGGGGTAGGCAGAGATCACTTCTTTCCACTTGCCACGAGCAAAGTTTCTACCCGTAGCCCACTTTTCGTCCTCGCAGAAAACGAGACATGTCGGGTAGCGAACCATGACACCGATTATAATAAATATATATTAGCGAAAACCCAGCTCAATACGTTTAAACTATATGTCAGCGACAAAACCAGAGCACATATATTATATCTTCACAGTTACGATTTTATCATAGTATAAATACTGAAAGCGTATGTACTTGTATTGCACAATTGTATTTGAAACAAGATTAGGTCTCGAATCTAAAATCTAACCAGACTAGGCAGCGAGGGGTGGCGGGCGTAAAACTGGAACAGATGGGGGCGAGAAAGGGGGGGATGAAAATGCGACTTTCCAGGCAATTACCATCCATCGGGACTTCAGTGCTGCAACTGTGGATCTTACTGAGATTGGAGTTGTATTATAGACTTCAAGCGGTATATATGTATGCTTGATGACATCAATTTATTTGTAAAATTAACCGTGTGGGTTTTTCGTACATTCATACAACCCCTACTAATCAGTTCTGTCAGTTACCAACCCTGTAAGCATAGTCGTATTATAGGGTAGTTGACTCAATATTTATATTAGTTTTGTCAACAGACTTATGCTATATACAAACTGATATAGAATTTTATAAATCAGTTCAGTAATAAGTAAGTTATAAACCTTTCAAATTTGGTAGTGGAGAATCGTAAAGTTATAAAAAATGGACGCATATACTGTTTTATGACTTCAACGCCATTATGGTGCGATTACGCGAAAGAAATAGCAAGATGTTCCCACTACCCTTCCGCTCTTCCTTATTCAACACTAAGGCTATTCGCACACGGGGCGACTCGAGGGTTTGATATGCATACGCGACTGCGGTGCAATCTATACTGGTATACTACTCTGATAGTTTGGTGTCCGCACACGGGGCCACGCATTCACACCCATCGAGTGTGCATTCTTCGAGAAGACGATGTCGCGTAGCATGCCATCAGTATAGCCAGTAGCATGCGACTGACGTCAGACGCGTCGTCACCTTGTCGCACCGTGTGCGGACTCTAGCGAAATTGTATGACGGCGACTCACGAGCCCCATGTAAGATATACGTATCAAATGATAGTCGCTCCGTGTGCGAATGGCCTAAACCTACCAGAGCGGTCAAATGGCCGCTTTTAAGACTAATCAAAATTTTTTTTTTTAATTATTACATGATAATTCTTTTGTGTTTTATTGCCTATGTTTAATTCTGTACTATTTATAATCAACTGGAAAAGAATATAATGTTTAATTTGAAAAGCGTTCATTTGACTGCCACTGGTAGAAATAGATACCTATATATAACATGTCAGTAGGTTTAGTGTTAAAATATTGAATGGCAATAATTCTGGCAACGTTTTCATAGAAAAGTTCTATTTTAATGGAATTTGCTGCCACGTATAAAGTAAAAAATCAAACATAGTAAGCAATCCAACTGTTGAGCCAAAAAATAAAAAATAATTCTACAATTAAAAGTGTGGGGTGCTTTTTATGACTTTTACGTTTTCTTCTTGGAGATTACTTTTGGCAATATCTGTTTACTATCAAATATATTAATTGATATAGCGCACCCCACGCTTTTGATAGTAAAATTATTTTTTTATTTTTTAGTTCGGTTTTCTTATAAAGCATGTTGTTATAGTTTTTATTAAACTATTATTTAGTTTTCATTTTTTTAGTTCAGTTTTTTTTTAATAACCTGTTGATCCTGGCCAGGATCTTTGAAAAAGTTTATGAAATTATTGTATTGTCATCGGTCCTTTAGAAGTATGCAAAGTTTCAAGTCGATCCGATGGTTTTAAGTGAGTGAAAATCGTGTCCAAAGATTCCGTTACATAGATAGATACAAGTCAAGCTAATATAAAGCGTGTAAAAATGCAACGAACTTAATATTAATGAAAGAAGTTATTCAAAGATGAAGTAGGTTTTCCTAGGGTATCATCTTCCATCCAAAATAATCTACGATAAAGTAGATTTGGTAGAGAAAATAAGGCATCGTCGAAGTGTGCCGTATGTAATTTATATCGACGTGTTTGTTCACATTAATTTTAATTTGTACACTTTACAACAATCGTTGTATCACATTCTTTTATCATTATCAGCGTCATGCCTTGAAAGTCCATCGGCATGGGCCACCTCCATTAAAGAACTTTGCAATAATCCCCACGTTTGGCAGGCACCTTAGAGTTACATTTTGATTGAATACCAGGATAACATGTTGCCCATTACCCTCGTACACCCCTTAGCTGGTTCTCAGGGAACCCACAGGAATAGACAGAGTGACGGTATTATTATGCCGAAGCCACACAGCATATATATAGGCTTACCCTAATAGTATTTGAGTCAGGGTCTGTTACTATTTCAGTTATAGTTGCAGGTATTGTAGATGTAGGTTCGGTTGAGATTAGCGACTGCCATCTGTCGTCATCTCTGTAGCGATCTCTGGGACAGTTAATAATATTTAGAAACGCGGAACTCAGTTCTAAACCAGATCTTTCAATCCAGCGCTGTCGAATATATTGGAAATCTGACTATAACTTTGAAACTGTTTTTATTATTTCTTGTGCTATACAAGATATACTCGTATGTGGTGCCAAGGAACGTCTGTGCAAGTTAAGAATAAAGACAGATTGAATTGTTGCGGTATAAGTACCGCCTTCTGGTAGATTTATTCAGTATATATGTAGGTATATGAGTATATTGAAAATCTGACTATAACTTTGAAATTGTTTTTATTTGTGCTTTATTCAGTGAGATGCACGAACACTAGATGTTAGATTCATCAATCCATCTAAAACACGGCCCCGGTAAGCGTTGCTTGACTCAGTGATCAGTTCGAATGTCATTTGCCGACCAAATAGTTTATTTAATGTTCAAGCAGGACCAAGAATTAGTAGCGTAAACATGATTAAGTTTATATCTAGTGGGTATAATATGATGGATGATATAATAGAATGAGAATAAAATAAAGGAATGATGAAATCCGTCAATACAAACACACGAGCACCGGTGTGCGTGCAGTATGTGGACTCTTCTCCGCGCGAATGTAAAGCGAGAGAACCGACAAAGCGTCGGCGAACGCACCCAGTTGCCGACGAGACGACGCTTTTAAAAGTATTACTGCTTCTCATCCCCCAACCAACCCTTGCGCGGTGACACGCCGCTCCAGCCCTTATAGTGTTTGATTATTTGATAGTGGGTAGTTGATTATTGAGTATCTTAGGGGACGGTTATATAATGAAACTGAGCTTAACAGTGAGCCCATGAGTGCAAGAAGGGTTTTGTTATAGTTTACAGATACTTATTTTAATTGAAATTTGAAATATTAGCTCTATGTACTATAACTTTATGTTGTTGGACAATATTAACGTTTACACATATGAAAAAGTTAAACAGCGCTCCAAGCGGATACTCGTAGAACTAAAATCGGCGAACGTCTTCGATGACCTCATAAGCACAAACAATGACAACATAAAGCACAGATATTTTAGATAACATTGTAGCAATTATTTGACATTTGGGTGTCGAAGTATCACTATTTGTACCACTAGTAATTGGTTTTTTTAACCTTCTCATATCCAAATTCTAACCATTATAGTTAAGACTTCTCGAAATCAAGGTGTATATAAGAGACATATTCACATTCACATACACACACACACACACGCGCGCGCACACGCGCGCGCTCACACGCGCACGCACGCGTGCGCACCACACGCGCATGCGCGCGCGCGCGTGCACCACACAAGCATGCGTGCGCGCGCGGCACGCACACGCGCACACAGACATTATCTTAAATAATTCAGTGGGAAAGAGTTATAGCTAAATAATATAAAACAACTAAATCTATTATAGCTAAAAAAACAAGTTCATAATTAGTTGTATGTTGGTTTGCGTTATTATGGGCATATCATCATAAAGTTCTCATTAAATAATAGCTTTTGCTTGCGATTCGCCCTGCGCCCGCGCCCGCGTGAATATTGGTTTTCCACAACATGAGAAATCCCGAAACAATCATAGATTTACATAAAAAGCCTAAAAATTACTTTTACTTAAACTCTACGAGAGTTAATGGCAACTACTAAAACAAAGATCAAACTGTATCTTCAATTCTACTGGACCGATTTTGATGAAACAAGTTGCAGTATATAATTCGGAAATCTAAACAAAGTACCTTTAAGACTATAATAGTTTGGTCGAAATTTACCCGCTGGTATTTACGGTAAGCTCGAACAAACAAACATCGACGGATTTGGTTTCAGAAGCCCTTAATTAGTCGATCTGAGTAATTTTCTTTCAAATTATCTTTGACTTACAAAATTTGACATTTAATTTAATTTATAGTATATAGAAGTATAATTTTCAACTGTATCCTCAACTCTATATCCACAGTAAAAAATTTTCTTTTTTAAGCGATACCGATGCATTTAACTTAAATAAATACACAAATCTATATCACCAATGGCAAGGTCATATACCCTAACACGTCATTATATTTGTATACAAGCGTCGTACACGCAAACAATATACAATAATCGTAATGATAGCCATCGCTCGGCAACGTAAAGGGAACTGCGTCATTCGACGTGCGATGAAACCGACAAACGCGTTCAATAATCGCGCTTCCGAATGAAGTATGTGTGCGGCCGTAAGGTATAAGCGTGAGCGATCTTTGAACTAACTGTAACTTCAAAAATATTTTCATTATAATTTTGACGAAATTTGTGATATCTGTAGCTTGAAGTGAGATGAGGCGATCTACTTCGCTAGATAGTACCACGCATTTTCAACAGATGGCGTTACTCTCGAATATCGATATATCGATATTCGAGATAGCTTCAGTTATGATACCTTTATGATGGGGTAGGGGTAACGAAGATACAAAGCTTATGTTTCTCGACGGTATCACGGCTACTTACCCAGCAAAGTACTTACGTTGTCAAAGAGTACATCATTTTAAAGCTTATAGGTATGTGTTTACAATAGGTTTTATGATCAATGTAGAAGTGAGAATAACTAAATAGGGTACAAAAATGTGCTTAAAGATATCATCACCATAACAGCAATTATCAAAAATTTCTAGTTTTATACACAAAACAATATTTTCCTATTTTCACAATAATTCCTAAGCACTGTGCACATTTTAAATACAATTTATTTATTATTATTTTAATGTATTTTTAAAGTAATTTTCACATATGAACAATTACTATATTATGTATTATTAATAGATTGAGGGCAGAATCGGCCATTCCTTCTGAAAACAATCGGTTTAGCACCTGAACCATGAAAAGATAATAAACGAATAGAAAAACAGTTACATGTACTTGTGGATTTATTGTAGATTAGGGTGTATTATTTTTGCATTGAACATATTTTATTATAGAGGTCAACCCTCTCGAGCTTATAACACGTGCCACGCGCAATACAAGTATCACCGAAAATCAAGTTAGGTTCAAGGACAGGCGTAGACGGAGAACGCGGCCTAGCTTCCAGCACCAGCCTTTAGCTGCAGGCGATATGCTTATTAGACAGCTGTCAGCATAAATGATTTGAAGAGTTGATTAGGTCTTTTAAGTTTTGTAGATAATTTACTTTTATTTTAATAAAATTTTATCAACGTTAAGACACGAAAGGACGGATGAATAATATTTTTGATATATTTATAGACGGCGTAAATGAAGTTTGCTCTGTGTTTGCTTTTTGCTTAGTTTGCTTAATTCATAGAAAAGATTAATTTTTAAGTTAATGGGTTAAGTTAATGGTCAGGGAGTACTTAGTTTTTTAGCTTATCCGGCAAATAGAGTTAAGTCTCAGGGAATACTTAGTCTTTTAACTTATCCGGCAAATAGACTTAAGTCTACCACCCCGAGGTAAGCGTTCCCGGCCCCCCGAGCTACCACTGTGTCTTCTTACTCCTTCCGAGATAGTAGTATCCTATAGTCCTTTTTCCAAATTCCACATTCCTTGCTCAAACACCTTTCCTATCTCATCCTTTTTCCGTGGGAACGCAATGAGGAGTTTTAATCATTTTTGAACCTTACAAAATGGCGGCGTCGTGGTTCGCCACCCGACACGTCTCGTTTCCCGTGGGGGCGAAAGTGGGCCACGGATAGTCACTTTGTTCGTAGCAAGTTGAAAGAAGTGGTCTCTGCCTCACCCAATTCTTCGGCAGTATAGTGGTCAGTATCCCCGCTGGTCAAGTGGGAGACCGGGGTTCGATTCCCCGCCGAAGAACCAGGGAAACAAGCGTGATTGTATTTATGTATATATGTATGTTTTCAATATTTATCGTTTGTGGCTATAAATTCTAGTAATGCTGGAAGGCACCCATTTTTAGAAATCGATTGAATTGAGGCGATGCCCCCTCTAAACTGACATATATTAACGTAAGCCGTATTACGGCTATTTAAACAATTCAAAAGTAAGTTCAAAAACTAAAACCTAACCACTGAACTTTTTTTGAAACGATCAAATATGTACGTTTTGGCGATAAAACAAAAGGTCTTCCTTCATATACAGATTTGTTGTTAAAACTTTAGTAAACTTTGCAAGTTGTACAAAATCCCCGAGAATGCTGACCTGGCGACCAAATATCAGCGGATGAACCACAAAAGTACTACCAAAACGTCATCAAGACAGCCGTGTATCTCCATACTGAATATTTTAAGCGGAAACCCCCACACGCATTACGATTCTCAACAATGGAGCTATATCTCCCAAGTAATAAAAGCGCTCACATTAAAATCTTATCCCTTTCTTAAATAAAAAATTCACGAAAAAATAAGAGGAAATCTCCCCTCTATTATTCAGTGGAAAATGTTCCCCATCCCACCCTATCTACAGTGGAACCAAATCCGTAAACGGCGACCGAAGAATTTACAAAGAAAATCTAACTCTAGCGTGCTTCGTACAAAGTTACATTTCGTCTGACTATTATAATATATTCACGGATGAAAGTACACTGTATTCTGTGAGATATAGAGTTTATTTTCGAATGGAATGCGGTCAATCGGGTATATAGAAATCGCGCCTTAGTGTAGTATTTGAAAATGAGATGCAGCGAGGGTAGGTCGGAGTAGGTAGGGAGGCGGGTGGCCTCCCGAAACCTGAATTACCGGGGCGTGTATAATGATTTTCCCGGACCGAATTATGGGTGGCATCGGATACGAATTGGGGACCGACAGGGATGTTCTTTTTAATGGTCTTATGGGTCCATTGATTAGGAAAATCCGTTAGAGCCACTCATAACTAGATAATACCGGTATTTCTTGTTTTAATTTGCCAGTCGCCTAAATTTGAAAATATTTGTTGGGTGTTATAATGATAGTAGTGCTTGGAGTTAACAATCTCAGGGGAATGGCAATTCTGGTGGAAATAGCAATGCTCTTTTGTATTAGATACGTTCCAGCAATCACAGGTACTAGAGATATACGAGTAATAATGAGTGGCAATGCATCTATGATACATCACGATAAGAGCAATGGGTATACCGACCTGTCTCGAGTTCTCTGCAGATTTCTACAGGTGGTAATAGCCATTCAGGTAAGCTGCATGCTCGTTTGCTAGATCCACGATATTTAAAAAAAATGTAAGTGCTTTGAGAGTAGTACGTGAGGTAACACCCACCACTGGTATGGACAATAGCATTATCCGCTTACTCAACGAAACTGAGCATAGTGTTGATGAACAGAATAACATTCTTTTTAGTAAATTATTTTATCGATGCAGACATGACACATGTAATGAACATAACACAAGCGACAATATAAATTAATGATTTTGAAAAAAATATGTTGGTATTTTTGAAAACAACGTGAACTTTTAACATCACCATCCTCAGCCCGTGGAAGTCCACTACTAGACACGGGACTCCTCCTTAAAGGAAGGGATTGGTCATAATCTCCACGTTTGGTAGGCACCCTGGAGATCACAGTAGATTTTAACTGAATAACAGGACAACGTTGCTGCCCAATATCCTGATACATCCCTTAGCCAGTTCTCAAAGCAACCAGGCGAAGATACGCAGTGACGTTAGTATTATGCCTTCGCCACACAACAAGTGAACTTTTAAACTAATATGAAAATAACAATCGTATCTAACAGTTTTAAAAGGAAATTTAGAAACCGACCAGATACCGTTACATAGTAAGATATCCTACAAATGCACAAATCTCCGCAGATCACCCTGACCGCCTGCTCACGCCCCGAGGACGTGCGCGCGATGGGCCGTGATGATACGCACACAAAGCTAATATATTACACAGATAAAGTTAAACTCAATGTTATAATCTTGAAAGTCTTAAAAATTGTGCTGAGAATAATTTTGTAAAGCGTACATAGTCGCCGGACTAGGTGGACCGATGACCTGATGACAATCGCTGACAATCGGTGGATGCAGGCGGCTCATAGCGATTGATAGAGAGGGCCTATGTCCAGCAATGGACGTCCTACTAAGCGACCATATAAGCGACCCTCGCGAAGGCAAATATGTTATTTTGGCCAAACTACTAGTATCATTTCGACCATGTTAAACCAGATGCCGGAGAAGCGAGACTAATGTCCCTCTGAGTGATTAAAAGAGCAAAGTGATGTAGCTCGGCTATCAGAGAATTTTTATTGTGACTATAAAGCCTCTTACGCGCGCTGATCAGCTAGTATCTAATCAGGTAGGAGTCTAATAGCGGAGACAGAAGTAGTCCTATGCAGTATTTCGTTCACGACAAAATACTCGCAGTCACGATAGTTTGAGAACTACAATTATTATCATCCCCAGTCCTATTCGTCTCTAAAACCGGGGTACAGTCCCCCCTCATAGGGAGGGGGATTAGGCCATAGTCTACCACGCTAGCCTAATGCGGGCTGATAGACTTCACACACACATACACATGTGGGCATGCAGGTTTCCTCACGAAGTTTTCCTTCTCCGTTGAGTACATTGGTGTCTACAGTGTAGACCGTACATGAATAAGAAATAACTCAGTGGTACAAGACCGGGATCGAACCCTTTAACTTAGACCACCAATGTACTTAAACTACTATAGATTTTTTATAATGAACACATACTGAGATGACACTGACTCACTTCAAAATTTCAATAAAATGACAAGTGTACACAGAATGACTTTAATAAGGCGCTTTAAAAATTGGATTTTTCAAAAGTGGCACTTTTTGGTAAGTCAGCAACACACTTATATTTCAGTCTCTGTCAACCCGTGCGATAACCACTCGGTACACCCGTGACATTTGGTTTTTTTTTTCGTTTTCCAAAAAGTAATAATTTTTGGTTAATTCAGTTTCATATTTTCAGTATGCAATATGTGTGTAGGGTTAACAAGTTGTAGGGGCAATGAGCAGGCTGAATGACACGCTATTTTTTTCGGTATAAAAGTTCCCTTGTATGCGGCTGCCTGTGTGTGTCTTTAGCTATTCCCATGCAAGATCCACATGGAGTCAGTTGCTCCGCTGACTCTTGCTATAAGGACAAACCAACAAACACACTATCACGTCTACCATATAATTGGTATTATCTTATTTATTATCTCGTGAAAACAGAACACAGTTCAAATTACTTTAACACCAATATAAATCAGATGATAGTTTAATAACATAATGGTGCCGATTTTGTTGTAACAGAACTTAACTAAATTTGGTTCCTCCCTATCTTTTTCTAATGTCGAACGCCAAAACGAGATAGCTACAATTTTGGTGCTGTCAGTTTCGTTTAGGAACGTCAAAATGAAAAGATTTAGGCGCGATTTCGAAATACACGGACTAAAGATACGCAAAAACGCAACATTTATTTGAATCGTTTAACACCTTAGTTCCCTAAGTGGTCCAGGTGGACCCCCAGGGGTCCACGGCAGACTCAACAGGGTCTACGTTGGCGTACGCAAATTTCCATAGTTAGATTTAATTTTCACATTTTTGTTGAGTTTTGGGAATATGGTAGAAATGTAGCTACAGGGGGTTCACCGGAACCAGCTAAATTTTTAAAGTGGTCTATAAGAAAAAAAAGTCTGGGAACCTTTGGTTTAACAGAAACGTAGGTCGGTACTCGATATAAATATTTGCTATCTCGTTTTGGCATTTGACATTAGAAAAAGATAGAAAAGGACCAAATTTAGTTTAGTTCTGTACAACAGAATCGGCACCAATAACGACTGATTGGGACAGTCGCTGTGACCCTGCTTTCTGTGCCAATGTGTCCTGGGTTCGAATCCTGGTAGGTACAAACTTTCTGTGATGGGCACAGAGGTTTTTATCCGAGTCATGGACGTATTTCTCCACTTATGTATTGAATTACTTGTCCTAACTGATTGAATCATCAACGCTGAACCTAAACCACTGGGGCTACAAACTCGAAATTTTTGATACCTTTTATGTTGTAAAGGATTTTTGGAAATTTAACTACCAAAGGAGTAAAATAAGAGATGAACGGTTGTATGGAAGTCCGTCATTTTCATAGTAAAAGCACGAAATTTAATATAAGTACCTACTTCTGAACCGGTTAGAAATAAATGTACATGTATATCAGCGTTTTTTTCAAAATCTTGCACCTAAGAGGGTGAATTAGTTTAGTAATTTTAGCCCCAAAAGAGAACAAAACAAACATTGTTTATAAAGAGCTATTACGGTAATTAAAACTAAAGAAAAAAGAACTAAATACGCGAGCGAAGCCGCGGGCAACAGCTAGCCTTATATAAGTATGTGTATCGTTGACTAGTACCCGAGACACGGGGAATACTAGTTTGGGACTGGATCAATGTTTGTAAGTAATAGTAGTAGTAGTAGTAGTAGTAGTAGTGTAAGTATGTATATTTACAGATAAAGCAGGTAGTTTACACGTTGCGAGAATGCTAGTTAAGCACAAACATTAACTGAGAAATAACAATTAAATTTTTAATTAGTAATAACAATTATGCAGGGCTCATGTAGGGTTCGGAGAACTACAAAACTGTAAGCACTCCTTGAATACTCGAAACTCGTCCCACGCAAAGGTTTCGGCAACGTCACTGTGGTAGTGGTGTCCATTGGGGGTTTTCTGATGGAAGGGTTCAAAAACTTTTATATTACTAAACTATTAGGAAATGTAAATTGTAATGATATGATATCTACTGACTAATTAACGGCTGAAACCAAATCCGTCCATGCTTGTTCGTTCGAGCTTCACGCAAAAACCAGTGGGTATATTTTGGTCAAATCTTAAAGGTATTATTCCGACTTAAATAATGCGACACGTTTTATCAAAATCGATCCAGTAGAATTGAAGATACAGCTTGAACCCTGTTTTACTAGCCGCCGTTAAGATACGAGAGCTGAAGTAAATGTTTTTTATATAAATCTATGATTACTTTGGGATTTCCCATGTAGCGAAAAATCGACATTCACGCGGGCGGAGCCGCGGTTAAAAGCTAGTAGTTATGATACAGTTGCTGTGTGGCGCTGGATTATTAATAGCTCATTCCATTTCTTCCAGTGGATGCTGTGAGCAACCAGCTCAGGGACGGACCAGGATAATGGGCAGCAGGGTTATTCTGTTATTCAATCAAATCTACTGCGATCTCCAAGACGCCTGCCGAGCGTGAAGGTTGTGTCAAATCCCTCCTTTTTTAGAGGAGGTATATCATTACGTGCGTCCATTGACCATGATGATGCAGGTTTCCTCACGAAGTTTTCCTTCTCCGTTAAGTACATTGGTGTCTACAATGTAGACCGTACATGAATTACAAATAATAACTCAGTGGTACGGGATCAGGATTCGAAACCAAGACCCTTCGATCGTGAGCCGTGTCTAAAACCACTACACCACTAATGCACTAATCTATAAATAAATTATGAAAAATCATGATAATTGATATGATTTACAAAATGGGTATAATCCAATTTTAAACTGAAACGCTTCTTCTGATAAATTGCAAAAATGTAATTACGTCATTGTTCTATTGGATGAGCGATATGTTTCAACTCTGTGTCAATAAAAAACAATTGTATTCTCTATTTATAAATAGGTCGTTTTAACGATAAACGTTAAGGTAAGTACGGTATTAGAAAAAAAATACCTTAATTTGAATTGCAAATAGAGTATAGCATTAATTTCCATTAAAAAAGCACAATTTAAATGCTAATACACGATGAGGTTAATTTAAGATTATATAGTAAAAAGAAGTTGATTATTTACATTTGACACACCTCGTTGATCTTGATGTACGTTATGTTCAAAAAACATAAATACATACGTGTTTAGGGTCAATAGAGTTTGAAATATATTTTTACAGTTCATATAATATTTCGTAAAAATAATATTATGCGGGTGAGTAAAAGTAATAATAAAAAAAGAACTTCTGTTTGTTCATTTCTTTTTTATTACAATAAATATAATCATAGGACACGTAAAGAAATAAAACGGACGCGGGTTTTAAATTTAATAGCTTAACTTTATTATCGCTGACTGTACGAACGTAAAAAGTTGAAAGGAGTTTAGAGTAAAATAAATTATTATATATTTCAAATTTTATTATTTAATCGTGGGAAGATTTCTAATTACGAAATATTGGATAAAACCGAAGATGGAGTGAGCGCAAGCGACCCCGAAATTGTCAGCCGCATTCACCCAGACAAAAGCCCTAAACTACACCCCGCGAGCAAAAAGAAAAACATTTTCATCCCATCCCCACCTTCATTTGAATTTCCCGCCCAGAGCAGGGGCGGCGACCGTAGGGGCGGCTTCTGTACAACAGAGACGTACTTTCAACATCGTAGAAAAGAATGAGACGGTGGTATGTCCACCTGTTGCGTTTCGACTTTCATAATTTCGCGGTGTATTCTTTTTTCGTATCTTGGCGCGTAGCAAACGATTTGTATGGCGAGACCCGTGCATGCGTACTAGGCTTAGGTATTGAGCGATATTGACGTGCGCGACGCCGGTCGCCCGCCGACCCTCGACGTACGATTTTTAAGCTTTCCATTTGTTCATTTTAGAAATTCGTATTTTAAATTCTATTGTTCGAATTTGTACACGATTTTTTGTGCGCTATTTGTAATTATTTCTGTTGACTGTACCGACTTGCAAGCGCCTGTTATATATTTGAAATGATATTACGTATTTTCAGGAATGCTCTAAAGAGCAAAGCGCAGAGGGGTCTTCAGAGAAGATCCCTCATCTCCTCACGTGTGTCAATCACGGCTATTCCAGAGATTTTAATTAATAGGGGTTATTGCGACAAAAAACGTAGTACTTAAAAAATGATCTGTCTACGGTCAAATTGCACCTGTGTTTTTATTTTTAATTTTTAAATTAAACTTGTTTAGTTGTTAGTTTTAAATTGTATCAAGCGATATTAGTCTTAAAGTATCATCGATACAAAATCAATAATTAAATTTTGTAAAAAGTTTTTCTCTCGACAGTACACATTGGTCTCAGCAGGATGAAGACAGAAATAAAAACTGTTTGTGTTACCGTTTCCGGCGCGTCCCGGGTTCGATCCCGGCTTGAACACGTGGTGTGGTTATTACGAGGAAATAATCTAATAAAAATAGTATCACGACCGATTAAATTACTATGTGGAAGACCATCTCAGCTCTTGGTTACGTTTGTTATTGGACGTTATAAACAAACAGATTTGGTATCTATTTTTGTTCGTATGGATGGTACGGTTTGTTTTAACGCATTAACATGCACTGGTCATAGTGTAGGAGAGAACAGAATAGAATAGAGAAGAGTAGTCTTTATTGCAAACAAATGCAAAAAAAAATTACAAATATAAAAAACAAGAAATAGAAAGTGTACACTGAGCAGTCCTATCGCAATCTGCGACCTCTTCCAGACGACCTTTGGCGGTGCTGCAATTCACTGCGCATACTTATTTAAAATGATACATTATAATATAATAAAAATAATATATTATACCGCCTTTTACGTTAATGTTGGTTTTCCGCTACGTGGGAAATCCTAAAACAATGATAGATTTATATAAAAAGTCTGATAATCACTTTTACTTGACTTCTCGTACCTTAATGGCGGCTACTAAAACAGGGATCAAGCTGTATCTTCAATTCTACTGGACCAATTTTGATGAAACATAGCGCAGTATTTAAGTCGGAATAGTACCTTTAAGAATATAATAGTTTAACCAACATCTATATTCTGGTTTTCGCGTAAAGCCCGAAGAAACAAACAAACATCGACGGATTTGGTTTCAGAAGCCCTTATTTAGTCGATCTGAGTAGTTTGTAAATATCTTTGATTTTTGAAAATTTGACATTTAACAATTTTATAATATTATAGTATAGATAGATAGATACTACATTGCAGACACCAATGTACTTAACGGAGAAGGAAAATTTCGTGAGGAAACCTGCATGCTTGCATGGGTGTGTGAAGTCTATCAACCCGCACTAGGTCAAGCGCGGTAGACTACGCCTAATCCTCCTCCTGATCAGGGGAGGTCCGTGCCCCTGTAGTGGGGACGGAAATGGACTGGGGATGTGGTAAATATAACATATGCATGTAGGATATTGATGACTGTGGTAGATGCAATGGGTGGGGGACCTTTTTTATTGTTCAGAAAATATGTGACGCATATCGCTGTACCGAGGGCACGGCACAACGGCTATGTGTGGTCTGCACCCACTAAAAACTGTATCGGTCCTTCTGTAGCCCGTACGACTGACTGCGGGGGTTACTCGCGTATTCTGGGCGGGGGACCTGAGCGTCCATCCAAAGCCATCCGCAGGAAGGACGACGACATGTATAGGTCATAATCGTCGTGAATACCTCGAGGTGCTGGAGAAGCACACATAAGGTTGTGCTCGAAAAAGCATAGCACAGAAGGGCATCGGGGAAGTGAGTGTGCTGATGTAAGAGTTTTATTGAGTAGAATTCTAATCATCTCCGCGACATATGGTAACGATATGCTGGATCTCCTCCGCATAAGAAGTTTATCTTTAATTCATGAATGGAATAATTTTATTGACATACTTTATTCAAAAGTATCGACGAAATATCGTCTATTTAAGTATAAGTAATTATTTATTCACTTACGTCTTTCTTTTTGTAGATTGTCGAGTAACAAGTGGGATTAGTTATGCGACAATCAGCCACATGGCGTTTTCTCCATAAAATATTTACAACATGCACTAAAGCCCTAGCAGCCCATTTCAACATAAACCAAATATCCTATAGATATTGCAATGCCTATAGATTGCTGTGTGACGCCGGCATAATAATAGCGTCACTGCTCCTCTTCTTGTTGTTGTTGTGAGAACGAGCACCAGCTGAGGGATGTTGCAGGATAATGGGCAGCAGCGTTATCATCATTCAATCATCAATTAAAATCTACTGCGATCTGCAAGACAGATTATATCAAATCCCACCTGTTTAAGGAGAAGGCCCGTGTTCAGCAATGGATTTCCAACGGCTGATGACTATAAATGTGATATAGCCTTTAAAAGAGTAAACAATAATTTTATACAGACTATAGGCTCATTCTAATTTATTTTATAATTTGTTGGTTCTCTTATCTAGGAATAAAGACTAGTGTGAGATCTGGTGATCTGATTAAGATTACGGACAATCGGCAAATGCAGGCCGCTTATAGCCACCGCGGAAAATACGCGAGTGACCCCCGCGGCCAGGCTCAAGGGCTGCAGAAGGACGGGTGCAGTTTTTAGTGGGAGCAAACCGCACATAACCGTTGTACTATGCCCTCAGCGCAGCGGTATGGGTTAGGCATTTGACGCACGATAAAAAAAAGGCGACTCATAGCCGCTCCTTGTGGCGAGCACTAGAAGAGGCCTATGTCCAACAGTCCCCTACGAACTGATATGACGAAGGTGATGATTGCTGACTTATCGTACCTAATCGGCCTGAAACCTTCCACTACTGAATATACAGGTCCTTCACATATCCGTCGTTTACCCGCGACTGTCGGCCTAGCGGGTTGACTTACCCACGCTGCGCTTTCCAGTATGTTGTGTATAGTAGAACCCACGCTGCGCTTTCCAGTATGTTGTGTCTA